>QXVX01001359.1:0-11908 GCA_013436065.1 Halocynthia aurantium | reverse complement strand
AAAAATAGTAGCAGAGCAAATCCACGAATCTCACACCAGAATATTTACAATTATGAAAATGGTAGACAGAACAATTAATATGGCATACTATCTCATGACAAAATTTAGTACTATGGTACTAAAGTCAATCTAGTCCACACCAAAGTCATATAACATCAAGAACTGCCGTCAAGGAGCCACGTTCCTCATGTCTTGTGGAGAATTATGGCGAAGACCATATGATGAATCGAATTAAAAGTGGGGGTGCAATTATCATAAGGTGACGGGTGATGGGATGAATGACAATAATAGTAACATCGTGGCGATATAACAAAAAGAAAAATTAGTACAGTGTTAGATCTTCTCTGAGATGAATTTAATCTCTTTCTGGCATTTTACCTCTCTCACTTTATATCAGATTACATGTTAAATACATTAAGTAAAGTAAAGATGAAAAAAAAAACACTAACTTGTGTGTAGCATGTGAATAACTTTAGATTAATAAGTGATATATCTTTTTTTACATATTAGACACCTCTCCAAGTATGGAACACTCTCTACTATAAGACACTGTGAAATACTGTATATTAAGGCATCCGCTGAGACTTTTCCAGGGAAGGCATAGGATATACTTGCTAAGATACATAACATCTTAGATTTCTTATTGAAGGTGCAAGATATTAAAGGATAAATTACCCTTTTAAAGCCGAATAGTAATGTACTAACTAGCTGCAAGTATGAATGAACTATCAGCAGTAGTACAACAAGTAGCTGTATGGCTTCGGATCCTGAGTGTGCCAAATTCCCTGTTTACCACCCCTAGGCGATGCCCATGTGTATATATGGATACCCAGCGCTTATTATAGAGTGATAGCTGTAAGTGACATGATGATGGGATAAATTACTTGCACAGAAAATATAACCTGACACAAAAAAGAAATACAATAAAATACAATTAATTTAGATTTAAGTAAGAATAAGCTGAGCTTGAATAACGAGTTTCTTTTCTTTCAACAATCTCTTGACGGCAATAGTGCAAAATCCTCTTCGGCAACATCTTCCTCTTCCTCTTTACAATTCATCACGTCCGAAACCAGCCGAAAACATTTTGTTTCCAAATATGGTCGCAATCTGCTCTTTGTCAAGCTCACCACGTTCAAGGAGCTTCATCACAAGTTCCTGTATCACACAAATTGAAAATTTTTAAAAAGAGCTATAGGCATTCCTGACAAATATGACTATTTCCCACATATATAACTGTCAGATAAAGTTTCTATTAGACATTCAATTGGTTCTCAGACTTGTGACCATAGTAGAACAGGCAGCAGCTTTGCATGCAAGTAGTATATAAAACTTGGATCTTTCATACAAGTTGTGGTAGGAGACTAACATGATAGAATTAGTACACTATCGTATGAATGTAAAGCCTACTTGTAATGTCGCGACACTATATCTATCTCTGGCATGTATTAACTTTAGGCTAGGCGTATTAGGAGACCTCTGGCCATTTTTTTTAAGCTTCCAGATGCAACTTATACGTCGAAATATATAGTTTATATTCGTCACAGAAGCCTTATGTACAATGTGATCTGACTATGCTATATTCACCTTTTCTTTCTTTACAGTGGCTTCCTGCATTGTGAGTCGCAAAGCTTCCTCAAAGTAGGCAGCTGCCTCCGAAAACTGTTCATAAGCCTGAAATAGATGACAGATTATTATCAGGATAAACGCAAAGCAGAAATTGAAATGATTGCCATCCTTATTCTTGTCAAAAGCATGGTAGGGGAGATACGTAGTTCTGCTAAGGCTGAGGTAGGTTAGGAAGAAAAGGCGTGCAACTGAAAGTGCCCCAAAAAGTTTAAGAACCCCTGCTATATATGAAAGTGTTAAGTAAACGTACCTTATCATCAAGTCTATCAAATATATCAGCATCTTCACTTGTAATCAAAGTGTCTTTGTTCTGATCAATCATTCCATAAAACTCAACAAGTACAGCTTGACATTTGTCGTCCCAGTTCTTGATACTTTCAGGCATATTCTGAATGCAAAAAAATAGTAACATGAGAGAATATGGATCGAAATATTTCCATTCATAGAATAGGGCGATTGCCACGGCATATTATTTTCCCATCATTGTCATTGTCCCATCTTGTTAAATCATAAGTAAAAATTTTCTACTGCTAAGATAACCCGTGCTTATTGCTCCATAGTCAGTGTAAGAAGGGATCTTAACAACCCGTCAGATTGGTTGCTATGTGTCATTTGTTGTGAATTGAGGACTGAATACAAAAACTTACATTCATAAAAAATCGCTTAATTCCTTCCATTTTCACAGGTTTCTTCCTTCTTGCAACGGCGGCATAAATTCTGTCCCTGCAATATAAGCATACAGGATACCTCATTATTTGTGCTGCATACATATAGTGTTCTTTATTTATTTGACTCATCATATTTCAATGTTTTTCAAACTTTGCCAAGTAATTTTTACTTGGAACATCTTCTTTTGTAATCTACAGATTTTTATCAATTGTCAATAACAAAACAAAAAATTTGAAGCCCCACTTACAGTGATGCTTCTGGTTGCAGTGCTGAGTATGGACCACCTTCAGCTTGACTGCCCTCTTCTGGCTGAACAGAAGATTCTTCCAGGTTCTCTTCCATGTTATCCGGAACGGTTTCATCGACTTCTGAAACACCAGCACCAACACCACCATCTAAAGATAGTAATAAATTATCAGGATGTGGTTGTGATATAAATAATGCTGAGCAATGATATTTATACAATCAAATTCTGTAATTATTATATCACAGACCTCCCATGTCATCACCACCTTCCATTCCTGTATATTTGAAGTCAGCGAGAGTATTTTTTCCTGTGTAATCACCGCAGACCTCATCGTTCAGATCAAAAAATGTTTCCGTATGATGATTCCACCACAGGTTGACGGCTAGGTTGCTTTCACCGAAAGAATTCACCTGATGGAACCTGGCAAGCAATTTAAACTAGATTTGATGAGAAAGTAAAAACAAATGATGATTGAGTGAATGAGTCAAAAATTAAATCATAAAATCCTCTAAATACCAGGAGTTGACTAATACAACTCGTATGAAAGATTCAAATTTTTATATACTACTTGTATGCTAAGCTGCTGGTTAACACATACAAATTCTTGATAGTTAGATATATGGAAGTGATGTTGCTTTTTTCGGGAATTGACTTATGGGCCAATGTTCAAGTGTGCAGTTGAGGTTTCATAGCTATGATTATGTAGTTGGATTATAATAGTAACAACAGCAGCAACTGTAACCAGCTCAATGCTTTCTAAAACTCGCTTTCTGTTTTGATTGTTTTTGTCATGTCATTTTGTGAATGACAGTAGTGCCCATCATTCATCAATCGAGTAAGGCAGTTACTTAGGTAACGAACACTAATGAACATTGTCGGAGTGAGGTTGCAAACTCCAGGACTGTCCATGGCAGTACAAACATTAGCTACACCACTGGTTAGAGTAGTGAATATCAAGTGTCAATGTGTCGAATGAAATTCAAAAATTGATAGGTAATTTACCATCTGAAAGGTATAAACAAGCAATCTCCAGCAGTCATGTCCACACGAGCGTACCGGACGTCGGCAAGGTCTGGAAATTGTGTGTAGTCAACCGCGTCCGCATCCAAGGATGAATATCCGCCGGTGGGTCGATCGATGACGTGCTGTACCCAAGTCTGGGGGAGAAAAATGGCGGGATTAAGACATGACCGCATTCTACTTCAGCTATTTTTCAACAGGGGTATTACTAATGGTCACAAGATTTCTCAGTAATTCTGCATTCAATGTCTCAACATTCTTTAGTTTCGTTGAATAGAAATTGTAATCTAATGCAGTTGCAGTAAATAGCTTTGTTACCTAACTAAATATCGCTGATCTATATGAATTCCAGCGTTCCCCTTACATTATATCATGTCTAAACCAGAAATTAAGAAAAAGCGGACTCTGAATGTTGTGCTTATAAAGCAGAGTTGAGCGTGAATCAATTTGGAACTGAATCAAATGGCAAGGCATTTGTTTTTTTCTTGTTATTTAAATAGGCATACCAACATAAATATCAATGGCTTTACCTCTTGACCCGCAGAGTCAATTTGTCCCTTGACAAAAAAATTGCTGACTCGTAGTCTTACCTACTACATAATGAAGGGAATTCTGTTATGTATTCTGTTAAATATTACTCATACCACGTTTGTATCGTGTGGATTAACGAAGATCAACCTTTTGCTTCCTCTGTATAAACAATTGATATTGTCGACATCATCATTATGAAGAACAGATATGGTGCCTCCACTGCTGTACCACATAACCTAGTAAAAAAAAGGAATTATTATAATGCAAATAGAAAGATCAAGCTATTACAAGTATAGTAGGCTTGCTGAGAATGAGAATTTACTTACAGCTAATGAAACAAAGTATATATTAAGTTGTAGTGACCACTTCTATATTGTAGGATCAAATTACATATCTCATCATTTCCTATACACATGTAACAATGAATATAATATGTGTGGACCGTAATGCTGTATAGATTTCTTGCACTGACTATGTAGCAATAAGAACAGGTTATTCAAGTTGCAGAAACTGTTCAATTTTGGTTGGGTTTCGGCTATAAATTGGCTTCCCATAATAAAATACTAAATTCAAGATGAAGTCTGATCAGTTATACAGATGTGGAATGAGATTGTGCAGGCTCATGAAAGGATTTATGACTCCTAGGATTTTTGACTTGACAATCTAAAAATTTGCATTACCAACGTTGAAGTGTCATTGTCAACTTTTCATTCATAATATATAAGTCATGTATACCCAGCGTATTTTCATTACATTAGCGGTTCTAGTCAACTGGCTGCAAGAACTTACAGTGTCTGCCAAATGAGGAATGACCGGCTTGCATTGTAAAGGTAGTGGAAGAATGACATCGCCTCTGCAAAACATGTAAAAACACAATTCAATAATGAAGTGAAATTAGTCTCATTTAACATTGTTTCAAATGAATTCACAAAGGCTAGGATTAAAGGGACTGTACTGGATTAGGAAGATCATGGTCAAACCAATCTTACCTGATATGCTTTGGTACAGAGTTGACCATGTACATATCAGTGTGATTGTATCTTTCAACAAATTTCTTGAAACTCATCGTCTCTCCTGGCTCCGTTCTTATTTCTTTTTTCCTTCCCTCCGCGTATACCTGAGCTTTCTCCGAACCGGGATGAGTGAGGAAATATTCCTCGGTCCTGAAAAACATTTAGAATTGGATTCAACTGTTTCCAGTGCCACAAATTCGTGGAGATCCACTGTACTTCAATTTGAAGTTCCTAGAATGTCATGCAACCTTTCCACAACATTACCCACAGTTTAAAATAGGGGACCATGGACCACCATGAATTTGACAACAATCGAGCAATTTGAAATTATTTACCATTTTGTAAAGGCAGGGGATGTCTTTGCTGCGTTTCTCATGACAACAGGAGTCGATGGAATGACGTATTTATTGAAGAAATCACGAGGCGTCGGAAATCCTTCTACGACCGGAAGGTCGAAAAACGGACCGGCAGATCCAAACGGTTTCATGTGTCCGGGCATCGATTTCAATCTATTTATCTGCTCTTCACTGAGCTCAGCAGAAGTGATGACAAGCTAGAAAACAAAGGAGTAAATGAGAACAATATTTCCTTATTTTGAATAAATGTTCCCTAAAATGTGCTCTTCCTCAAGACAGGTGACATGACAAATACAATATTATGAATAATATTATTTACATGACAAGGCAGATCTCTCCACAAATACACTATATTAATATTTTTATTACAGGCCCCCTTAGACACATGGGCCCTTCCCAAAATAGTCTTTGATCAGACTTGCATGCCAGATCATATCCAGGCAATGCCCAGCTTGAATCCTTTATCAAAAGCAAAGAAACTTACCAGACACGTCACAAAACACGATAAAAAGAGGATGTGTTTCATCATAATTGTTTATTTTCAACACTAATTACGATCTAGACGAAAATAAACAAGTTATATTAAGAATTCTATTTTTGGAAATGTCAACTCTCTGCAAATGTCAAGTCGACTGCCTCTCCTTCAACCTCCACTGTAATAAATGACCTGTCCGACCTAGTCGGGTCAGCGCTACAAGGTTTTGATCTGATAATCACTAAATTACACGATTCTGGTCAAATTGTCGACAAAAATTGTCATAATGACATAATACAATGGACCGCAGTCGCCTCAGGGTTTGTTATTCAGAGATTTTATCGGTAATAGGATCGGTATCGCTTTTGTTCGGCTAATGCTTTCCTATGTTAAAGCCATGTCGGACAAAAATAAGTTAGTAAACCAGAGCTAACAATAAATAGACACAAATTATCGAGCAATGTTTTCGTGACCAAATTTAAAACGGTAAGCTGCGGCAAATCGGATATTTTTTTTTCGATCACACAGCACACAACCTTTTCCAACTCTTATCTAAGGAAATATCAACATTTTACCTAGGTTATATTGAGATAAGCGATAAAGAAAACATTATTATTTCCGCAAGCACTTTCCCACCTTCCCGTGTATTTGAATAAACAAACATTTCCGGGTTTAAGGGTCACTCGTTCTGTTTATGACGTAAAAGAAACTCACAGAATGAATAATACTAAAACCCACTGTACCCACCTGTACCACATGTGCCACGTGTGCCCAAAGTACATGCTAAATACTATTGTATCATCATACTAAATACTGCTGCATTGTGCTAGAAGAGATAGAGGTTTACGTTTTTAATGTCGTACATCATCTTCGATACGGCGATTACGGCCAAGATGTCAGCTACAACGGTATTCAGTATTTAGCTCGTACTGCTCGTATAGGTGGTACTACTGTTACTACTGCTACTGCTGGTTTAGTATTGTCTCGTGTCAGCGATTGTCAGCGATTTCAAGCACGACAAGATAAATTAAAATAATCTAGAAACAACCATGAGTATGTTTCAGAAATGCGCTGTAAACTATTTATTCATCTTTATTCGCAGTTGCTGTTTTATCCAAATCCCTTGGAAATGGCTTTTTATGCACCTTCACAGTCTGATTCCACATCTGTATACCTGATTAGACTTCATCTTGAATTTGGTAGTTCATTACGGCTGCCCGTTTATGGCCGAAACCCAACTGCAGTTAAACATTTACACTACTAAGATAACCAGTGCCTATTGCTCCATAGTCAATGCAAGAAGGATCTAAACTGCGCTACGCGATATAATATCTACGCTATTACATGTGTATAGGAAATGGCATGGTATGTAGTTTGATTCATTCCTACGATATAAAACTGAACGTTTCCTAACTAAGTAAATTCATATTGGGAATATTTTGCCTTAGGATTTTTCAGTCAATACAGAATTATGCATTGTCTATTATCAACAATGTCTAAGCCTTACAATTCCAGTAAAACCCTACGGCCCGGTAAAACCCAATCTTGTCACTTCTTACATTTTGTTATTGCTCAAAATTTAAACTGATACGAGGATAAAAATTTGCATGTAACTATAAGTAAATAAACGTTGAATTGAGTTAGACATTTAGTATATAACAATTGATATTTATAACACTGTAACAGTCTATCTGCACGTTTCTCGTGACGAGCACAATACATAGGCTTAGACACGGATAAAACGACACATACGGAATACAGACCTTACAGAATCATTTGTAGAATTTATAACCGTGGACTCAACTGCCGTAATCTTATAGCTTTTGGGACCTCTTGTAGTTTAAGACTTCCCCGTGCAAGTTTTCTGAGCGCCTAGTGAAGAACCCCTTGGAGTTATGGGCAAATACACACACAGTTTCTCCTTTATTTATGAGATAGCAGAAGTACCCGACGCTAAACTTCGGTATGGTCAGGGAAAAATGTAAGCCACCCCTGATTGTAAGCCGTACGTAATAATGAAAAAGAATAATAAGCCACGGCTTATAGTCGAAGAAATATGGTACTGATTAAGTTCAAGTTTACAAATCACTTGGTTACTGCGCTTACCTAGCCAATTTAGTCAAAGACTTAATTAAACGTTAAAGTAACTGTCTATAATAGCTGTGATTTAATAAAATTCGAGTAAATTATAGAGATGATTATTATATTACTTCCAATTAACTGATACAAAGTAATTCAACGTCATTACCAAGATGTTCTCTTTTTCTATAAATTTAGCTTGTTAGGAGACAAATCAATGAAAATACCATCCTATCACATGCAACAGATCATCATACATTGAGCGCTGAATATCATTTTTTGTTACAGAACCCTTTTCCCTCTCTGGCAGAAACCCCACGAAAAGTAGTGCCTATGGCAAGCACTGAAATAGTGGCCTTGCCCGAACATCTGATACTCAACTTCACCGTTATATCCACTCGAAAATACAAGTCAAGTACGGTAATCCTTTAATAAACAAAGTAAGTCACAGCATGAAATTACAGCTGCACCTACCTTAGTACCATTAAAGCAAATGAATGTTCAAGCGCCAGGAAATCTCATTTATATATCTTACTAAGATATATNTATCACTAGTAATATGGCATGAAAATCGGCCGCTATTAGTGATTAAGAATTCAGCATTACTCGCAGTAGGCACTACACAAAGCATGATGCGCTAAAAAATCTATTTAGTTAATACAGTAGTTTAATCTACCACACGAAATTACCCGACAAAGATGCTGATGTCTGTACTAAAACTTTCAAATAAAAGCTAAGACTGTAAGCTTGCATTGAAATACTTTGCTGTCTAGCGTCTCGCACGCCGGATAACTGATTGTTCGATTTCATATTGTTGCTCGCGTGGCATAATACCATATGCAGCTTATACCATCAATTTCCTTTTTCAACTTCCTGCAAATATGATCACAATGTTTCCATAAGGACAAGCAGTCGTGCGGATATTCAATGGAAACTCCACAACATACGCCTATTCTACAGTCAAGGGAAAATACATATTATACAGATTTACACGCTGTGCTTCTTAGAAAGAAGATTTCGATTTCATTTGTTTACACCAGAGCTTTCCAAACTTTCCACTTTTTAAACATACATAATTTCGCGACGGGGGAATTCAGTTTTAATAGCAAACCAGAGGTTATTTTATTTCCTTTATGAGAGATACTGATACATAAATACACTTTAACGCACTCCAGGCGACACAGTTTGGAAAGCACTGATTTAGACTATTCTACAGTCAAGGGAAACTCAATATTATACAGATTGACATTGACATGCTGTGCTTAGAAAGAACTTTCCACTTTCTAAACATACATAATTTCGCGACACAGCAATTCAGTTTTAATAGCAAACCAGAGGTCAATTTAATGCCTTGTGAGAGATACTGATACTAAAATACATTTTAATGTCCGCGTCCGCGACACACCTACGCACTGCAGGCCACACAGTTTGGAAAGCACTGATTTACACTAGCATTGGGTAAAACGGGTCTTATTCGGGGAATCGTATTCGTCAGGAATTTTCCACAGGTCAATGGTGTATATGTACCATTCAGTACATTCAGTACCACTATATCGTGGCAATGAATCAAAGTATATATCATGTAATTTCCTATACGCATATAACAACAACTATAATATGTCGCGTAGCGCTGTATAGATCGCCCTTCTCACACTGACTATGTAGCAATAAGCACCGGTTATTTCAGTAGTAGAAAATGTTTAACTGCAGTTGGGCTTCGACTATAAATTGGCTTTCCATAATAAATTACTAAATTCAAGATGAAGTCTAATCAGTTATATAGATTTGGAGTCAGAATGCGCAGGAGCATAAGGAGGCAAGGAACAATAATAACGAATCTCATAACGCAGAAGTGTTCGGCCTGCGGCCCGCGAACCAAATTTGTGCGGTTTTTGAATAAAGTACAACCCGTGACAGGAATTCAGT
This sequence comes from Halocynthia aurantium, assembly GCA_013436065.1. NCBI lineage: Eukaryota > Metazoa > Chordata > Ascidiacea > Stolidobranchia > Pyuridae > Halocynthia > Halocynthia aurantium. The sequence continues at coordinate 1,963 of QXVX01001359.1, read as the reverse complement.
GCCACTGTTTTTTGATGTTATATGAATAGCGAAGCGTCCCTACAGTTAATTTATTTGATTTGCAAGAAAACCAAATAGATTTTTTTAATGCAGTCACTAGTTACTAGTAGATAGTCAATGTAAAATGCAAGTGCGGCCCACCGTCTAATCTGGTTGAGTGTATTTAGCCCGGGAGTGCTACAAGTTTGCACACCTCTGATGTAACGGATTTAGGATTTATGGAATACTACAAATAAAATATGCGGTCTGCCTGATAAATACGTCTACTATCATCTAACTGCATTGCAAAAAAATATACAGTAGCTGCTCGTTACATCGATATCAAATCGTTCGAAATGCTTTATCATTATTTTTGATTTTACAATTAAAACTCTGCCAATAAGGTACGTTAAGGTGGACTGGGTCTGCTGAGGGTAAGTTAACACAAATCCTACCCCTTATCCCTCAGATCATCTCGCTCCTACTTCTCATCCAAACACCATTACCTGAAGAATCGTTACCCCAGGAAAATTCCAAATGAAAAATTGTCACCCTACCGAACTTTGAAGTTACGAATGTCCAGCAAATCCAAATAAAACATGCTAAAGATACGGCAAATCCTCATGGTGATATTACTATACTGTCATGATTTGAAAACAATCATTCTGGACTGATTAAGCCACGTTGTCAGACAGCTGTACTGCAGCTATATAGTAAAACTAGTGGATTGTTTTGTGTCAGGAAGTCACGTAGGCAGCATAAGGAACAAGCTTATGTCTTAACAGTCTACTGCGTTGCTACTATGATCTCATAAGAACTGTCAACATGTCATAAATACATACATTTCCTGTTAAATTACAGTGGACCAGGTCCGCGCTATTTTCGGATTTTAGAGTCACTTTGCCGGGAATGAAAATCTTTATCGAAAGGATGTGGAACAACCAAGCATTAGTGCCAATTTTTATTGCACAAACTTTTTCCTCTGGGTGGTACTTACTTCAATTTCAGGGCATATCAGGCTTCTTCAGTTCTATATCGTGGGAATGAATCAAAGTACATATCATGTCATTTCCTATACGCATGTTACAGCGGACAAGATATGTCGCGTAGCGCTGTTTAGATCCCTTCTTACAACGACTATGTAGCATTAAGCACTGGCTATCTTACTAGTGTAAAATGTTACTACAGTTGGGTTTTAGCAGTCAATTGGCTTTCTATAATAAACTACTGAATTCAAGATAAAGTCTAATCAGTTATACAGCTGTGAAGTCAAAACTGCGCAGGCGCATAAAGAAGCAAGGAATTAAAATAACCTATAATCTAACAGAGATTATGAAGAACGATGAAAATAATAAATACTCTAGTAACGACTTACGGTATAAACGTGACTTCTTTTCCAATGCTGTTTACTGCGTGTCAAACTAGCAGTACTGCAAAAATGACCTCAGCATGCAAAGCCTCGCGAGAAAGTTCTGCAATAAAAGAAAAAAACAGCTTAGACTGTGAAATTTTACGTGACAACTTCCAACTCAAGCTTACAAATGAAAAATAGCCGAATAAAGACAAAGCACATCTTAGCCGCTATGAATCGTGTTGTGACTTGTAAGAAAGATCGTCTATGGGGCAAATACTTAAACCCGAACTACCACATGTGCCAGAATACCAGCTGCGACATTAAAAGCGTAAAAATAAAACGACGGGTGCAGCAGAGATTTTAGCTACAGCAGCATTTAGTACCTTACAGGCTTACAGCAGTTTCTTTAGTGTTCATCTATGGTACAGCAGTATTCAGCTGGTACTGTTGATGCAGGTCTCTGTCCCTATGACGTAACGTCCCAACTAAGCTGTACGCATACAAGCAGACGCTGTTTTAGGTTTCGCGAAGATCGAAATCTTGCAGCTCGTTTTAATTTACAGAAGATTATTCATCCAGCAGTCTGGACTGAGATGACCTGGATTTCTGGACACTGGCTAAATATATACT
>QXVX01001354.1:0-15447 GCA_013436065.1 Halocynthia aurantium | reverse complement strand
GTATTTTCTACCTTGGACATGAGGAGACGTACTCTCCCTGCCACGAGCACACCTTGCTTCATTGGGAAGCCTTGTTTGTCATTTCCACCTCCAATTCGAACTACGTATCCCTGTAAATATATTACAAGTCAGCAACTAGAATTTGTAATCGCGCATNTTTGAGGTTTTTAAATAAACACCTATCAAAGTTAATAATTGTTTATCTATGCATAGTACGACAACCTATTTTAATTATTGTTCGTCGTCTTTTAACTGTCTACTGCTAATCCTTACCGAGTTATTTTACATTGTTAGCTGGAATTTCAATCATCTTTCTGTCTTAATAATCACATCATTTCCGTTAACAAAACTTGATCAAAAGTTTTCCAAAAAAATTATTTGATTAATCACTATCACATTGTGGCCATTCGTACTTTGAACATATTTTTGAGGAATAAATCATATAAGAACGAGTCTATGTATAAATTGTAGATTGTTAGCTGGGATTTTCATTGATACTAGCTTAGCCACATATCTTTAAACAGTATACTGCTAGTAGGAAATTTTCAACACTATTTCCAATGCTAAGGTCTCACTGCATTGAGGAAGGTGAAGATGATGTTTAGCATTTTTTTTCGAAAGTATCTCCTTTGTGTACGAATAGGTATAAGGTGTGCGCTAGTTATTGACTTTTTGCCATTGCTTGATTGAGCTAATATATATATATGCAATACCCAAATGCCTTGAAAGGGAACACTTGTTATAATTCGAGCCATACCTTCCATTCATCTCCCAGGGATTCGGCACCAATTTCTTGGCCCATACGTCGTTCATAGAAGCAGCGTAGTTTATGTTCATCGTCTACTTCGATCAGCTTTTGACACCCTGTAGCAGGGTACGAAACGTTTATCTGAAAAATGGTGAAGCATTACTTCACAGAATTCCGACCAGCTAAACATATCTGTAAAAATCCCCGTCTCCATCGCCAGTTTAGAATTTGTAATCGCGCATAGTAATAAATCATAAATCAATCGGTGATAATTCTTTGTTCCTCGATATATATGTGTGAGAATAAGGGACAGAAATTGAATTTTAAACGGCAGACATTACCTTCATACTACTCGGCTCACGTCTATTTCACGCCGGCCATTGAAAAGAATATTTACGATTTTTACGCACGGACGTGTAAACTCCATCTGGTGGTGGTGTGAAATTAGCGATGCGTTACATGTCAATTTGGTTGATAAATATCCATCAAAATGTCGTAAAAATTAATAACTTTCGTTGATTTTTATTTTTCATTGCTACATTTTATTTCCGTCGTCGTAAATTACAAGTTAAATCGAGTGACTGTTCGATATCCATATTTCACGTTCACGTCCAAAACTGGTCCGCCATGTTACGTCACGGCTTTGAACATGGCGGAGTTTGCAGATTGCGCAGAAACTCAATCACTGGTTGGATTGGAAAAATATAGGTAATTAAGTGAACATTTTTTATTTAATTGAAACTTGCGTTTTTAGATATGACTTGCTGGCTATAGTGATTCGTGAGTAATCAACGAAATGATTACTGCTAATGATTGCGCTCCCAATGATTTGGTAGCAATTATTTCTGGTTATGATTGCTCCCTTCGCGCCTAAGGATGATGTCATACACACTACCTCCCTTGTACAATGAAATGTTTAATGTCTAACTTTGTTTCAACACAATTAGTAGTAATTATTTAAAATCTAACATGATGACAATTAGTTTAATAAATAAATAACTATGCCTAGTTCCCATCTTCTCGTAATACCGACAAATATATATATTTTATTTTTTCCCCTCCTGGTTCCAAATGAATAGATAAATTCTGATCACTGGGTAATGGCTGACCAGATGACCTCACAATTTTTCCATATATAAATCCACTATACGTTCCCCGTCTTTTCATTATAATATTTTCATGTTTATTTTTATCATCATTCATGTACCACGCTTTCATGAGAATAATAAACTATCTATCTCTACTTTTCTTTTTTAAACAGCGTGAGCTATGACGTGTGTCGCATTTGTCATGAAGACGATAAGGAGAAACGGCTCATGAGTCCATGCAAATGCACAGGATCACTGGCAAAGGTCACGACCATAGCATTAGTTCTATATCGATGCTCTTTTAAAAATACCGCAGCCTTTCAATTCCTTCATTACATGAAACAGGTTCACTTCGAATGTCTCCGTCAATGGCTGATCACTTCTCAGTCCACAGCTTGTGAGCTGTGTGGATACAAATATCATGTTCATGTAAAACCAAAAAAGTTCATTCAGGTAAAACAAGCAAGATAAAAACGTTGCCAATAAACTTATAATTAATGATTATGTCTTTTCATGTGTTTAGTTTTTAAGAAATCCCGGCCCACCGCCTGTAAAGAGAACACTTTATGGAGACATCACATGCCTAATAATCGTCACTCCTTTAGCCTGTGTTGCAGGTATGAAGTAATTAATGTTTATAGGCTGATGGATAAGGGAAAATTCCTAAAATAACAGTGATGTTAGATGGACTAAATTCATCTGTTTTTGTCTAGTTCTCCCTTTTCTATTAAATCTTGCATATATTTCACACGATATAAAATTTTAGGACTACATTCAATCTGAAATATGAAAGTATAATTTCATGTTTAAGCCTTTAAAAAATTGAATTTGACACAGGATGGTTATGCATATGGGGTGCTACTGGTGATCACAAATCGGGGAGCCGGCACGTTCAGTCGATTGGACTCGTTTGCCTGACAATGGCATTGTTTGTGATCTACTTAGTTTGGGCAGTGGTAAGTAGAAAATCTGAATGCCTCAAATTCATATTAGCAAATTTGTAGTACACGAGAATCTTCTAAGCAATTTCTTTAGTATTTGCTTTCACTTCATCGAATTATTCATGATTACTTAGCTGTCTCTCCGATACCACTTGCATTTGTGGAATGAATGGATGAAGTCGAATGTGCATATGGACATAGTTATAACGCCCAATCCGTGCATCAACTGCGACCATGGAAATAATATCAACAACGGAACGGACGCGTCAGCCTGTTCCCCACTATCCTGTACGAAATCCTCCAAAAGCAGAGATCATGTTTTTGTGGAAACTTCTCCAGAGACACAGCCTCATTCAATCATGCTTGTTTCCAGTACAGTCCTATAATATAACCGTCAATGTCAGTAGTGTTCTGCCACGTTAATCAGTGATGGTCTCTCATGTACATACAATGTACTCGAAATGCTAATGTTATTTTGTTCGCTAAATTCATTACACATAGTTTATGCTCAATGTATGTTAATCATGAAGATGTAACTCTCTCATCTCTACAAAAATACAACTTGTAATAATTGTAATATTTTGTGGTGGAAATGCTTGATAGAAGATTGGTTAAGTTGAGAAATACAGGGAGTCCCAAAAAAATGTACACACACTTAGAATGGATTATAAATACAAGGTTTATCAAGATATATCTGCTTTTTCATAACTCAAGTTTAAGAAGATAAGTTTATAATACTTTTAGTTATGGCAGATCCAGGAAATGCTAATAATGCGAGCAAATGAAATTGTAAATATTATAAATTTGGGTGCATTCTCTTCCATTTGCAGCTCAATGATCGTTGCAGGTTTTGTGCTATATATAAAGGGTCTAGAGGTGTGGTAGTGGAAATCCTGCAAAATCTATCTGTTTGGCAAAATTCCGTCAAGATAGGCCCTCGCATCACGATTGTAGTGAGGAGGTGCTGGAAATAAAACTCCCCGTCTCCAAATTGCTATTTAATATGTGCCATTACAGATTCTTGCAGTCAGTTAAGATAATAGTTTGTTTGAGTCATATTCATACAAAATATGTATGTATTTTTTAGGACACCCAGTAGTTAGTGGTTGAGCGGGATAAAGCTATATTGAAAATTGGTGGAAGAGGTGGCACAAGGTGCGCTAGAATTATACTACAATTCAATATCTCTCCGTCGTATCCTTTCATATGATCGGAAACGTGAGTGTTCTAATTATTGAAACACATAAGGGAAATGAACATACATAAAGTTAACTACTTTCTCCATTATATATTTATCGTGATATTGATGGGGTTACGATGACACTTCACAACGTAGAGAATAGAGATGGACCGGACGTTGGAATGGAGCTCCTTCAGCGCCACCTCGTGGAATATCCGTGTGACAGCAAATAGACGCGCGAAACAAGCAAATTAAATTTCTATAATTAAAAAGAAGAAAATAAGATATTTAAATACAATTGTATCGTTTCTGGATATCTCTGTGTATAAGTGTTTGAATATTGAAGTGTAAGAAATGATGCTAATCGTTTTTATTTACCTTGCTCAGTTGAAAATATAAATATTACTCGAAATATTTCTCGTGAAATCGCGACTTTTACGTTGAAGCAGCAAAATTCTGCAGCTCGGAAATTGACATAACTGATTTCAACTTCAAATTTTAAACACCGAAGAGATGCCGAAAGCACGCAAAAAAAGAACGACGAAAGTCAGTTTATTAGTCTCTGCCGAAGATATTGAAAAAAATATCGAACGCGAGACGATTATTGAAAATTGGGGAGCGGGAGGTATGGAATTACGTGTATTTCGAGTTAAAATTACTTTTGAGCAATTTTTCATAATCCTATCATTCTCTGTCTAGTTAAAACGGAGATGAGAATGTTGGAGGACGGCTACGAGCTGATTCGGAAAAAAATACTGCAAAACGAGCAGGAAATTTTGCAGGGGTTACCAAAAGAAATATTAGACATGAAAATTTCAGACTTTGTTAAACACAGCTTACTCTCTGTGCGAAGCATAGCAGAAACCGCTGCGACGAGGAAAATTGAAGCGGTAATGAATACGGTAGTTGTTGTTTTTGTACTGGTAATGATACTAATAAATTCATGCAAACAATTCAGAAAAAAGAACATGTCGTGGAAAAAGTGGATAGTCTACTCACCGAGATGAATCAGCTTGATGAAAACAAAGGTAACAACTGTTGTCTTCAAAGCGGTGTCTCTGGAATGGTCATGCAAGCCATGTTTGAAAATATATTGAAATGGTCAATAAATTTGGCATGCCAATCATCCTAGTAAAAAAGGCAAACATAGTCCATAAAGAGACACCCATTATTTCACTCAAATACGCATCTTCTTAACAAATTGAAATCTTTCAGAGAATGCCAACGAAGCTCGAGCCAAGTCAAGTAAAAGGAAAGTGGCTGCTAGAGTTCGAAAGATGAAGAAAGTAATTTTTCATAATTTTTTTTTAACCAATCTTTTCTGAATCCTTCAATGATCCCATTCCTGATTTCAGGGTGGTAAAGGTTCCGCATTGAAAACACCTCTGCAAAAGAACGCACCATTATTGCAAGCAACTCCGTTTTTTACACCAATGCCAAAAACGAGGTATACAGGAATCTAACATTTCATTTCGAGTATGTACTTCATTTTGCAATGATTTTTGTTTCGTAGGCTGGCTGACGCGAAAGCTTTACTGCCACGACAGGCTACAGAAGAGGAAAAAGATAATTTCGAGGCCAAAATACAGATCATTTCAGCGACTGGGAGTCCAATCACTGTTTGCGTGAGCATGATTTCAATCATATATTTCATATATAGAAACCATTTTGATATTGAAGCACAATAACACAAAGATTTTTGCTTCAGTTCTCAGATGAAAGAGTAAGAAGCAGGATCCAGGCTGCGTTGAGAGCGAATAGTAAGCTTGTCAAAGCCGAACTCGCCAATTACAAGGAATAACTGAATTTAGGACAAAAATCTATTAAAACTTTGTATATTATGATGTCGTTTCAGACTATTCTTTATTTACTGTACTCTTATTTCATTTGTAAAGAATTTCATGTCGGTTGTGAGTTATTGTCGAGCAATAAAATTAAGTAAATGAAATGAATTTATTATTCTTTGAGAGGCCTCCAATTTGATTTTAATAGGTTACTAAATTATCCTAACAAGCCTCAACCTGATGTTCTACTATAACATCATACCAGCAATGATGAATAGAACAGCTTGTAACTTCGAATGCAGCAGTCAGGGCCAAAGTTATCAAATTCTGAATTTCCAGTTACTATACAGATACAAAATAAGTTAAGATGACATTTTTAGAGGATTCTCTTAATAAATCTGAAAACAACCACATCCCATGCAACACACACCTACTTCAAAGCAGGGGTGTCCAAACTTTTTGCAAAGAGGGCCGTATTTGATGAAGATGCCCGGGGACCAATAGTTCCCTCTGATGTTTTTTAACCACAAAAGTTACATGCAAATATACACTGCTATAGAACAATAAATAAATGTCACAATTATCTTTATTTTTCAAATCGTAATGTTCTGTATGCTATACAGACTCATTGTGCTGTACCTTGTGTACTGCAATGACGGGAAGGAAACGACATGACAGGTACTGCAGACTATGGCTGCAGCTCGCTTTAGTGCCCAAAACATTTATATCTGGAGAGATTTTTATTTCGTTTAACAGTGCTAGCGGGCCACAATCCATTAATTTGCCGCGGGCCAATAAAAACAGGTTCCCGGTACGGACTGTGGACACCTCTGACTTAAGCTAATGAATAACACTTGGAACATATCCCCTGTGGTACTAAAGATCGAATTAAACCCAAAACAATTCTTTGATTTATGCTAAAATTTACTGAGATTGGAGATTTGAAATATCAGGAAACAAAAATAGGCATCGATGTGTAGAGTAACTTCAGAAACACCCAACCCTGTATTGTTGGTTCAACTGTATCAAAATCTATTCAGTTGAAGCTGGCAGATCTCTAGGCTTTACACAGCTGTAGCGTATGCGTGAGCTGTATAAATCAAATAGGAAATAAATGGTCCTGCCAAGTCTCTTCCACTTCAATTGAACAATGCGACCGAATAAGTCACAGGAAGTGACTTTTGAAAGTCGACAATCCAATGAGCAATGATGTAACATGCTAAGCACGAACCAATTTCTTCGGTAGGAATATATTGAATAAACGTTGTGTACACCATCAATATACAACATGTTGATTTCAAATAATATCACTTGGCTTTACTGGACCTTAAAACGAGATATATAAGAATGTTATTTATTTCATGATTATAAATCAGTAAAGATGCGTTAGAAGTGCGATGGAAATGCTCGCGGATATATATTATTTAAAATATACGCAGCTGTAGCATGCATATAAGCAAGCTATATGTAAAACATTAATCACCAGAATGATCAACATTTATTTTATATTCATAGGCAAATCCTAGTTACTATAATGAGGTGAAAGATTGTAATTGTCGTGAAGACACTGAAATTCTAAATAATACCGTTAATAGTTAGTATCTTTTGAAAAATTATTCACGTAACAGATAAGGTAACTAGCATGCTTACTTAAATTACAATAGATATTACATAATGTACTAAATTAATTCGAAGATTGGAAATCATCTAGTATTAAATAAACTATAATTTTTGAGAATTGTAATTGTGCTAATAGAATAATTACATTCTAAGTGATGATCTTAAATAAGAAAGTATACTATCGTAGACTGCGATGTTAGATGTGATACAATATCTGCGTGCATACTTTCAATCCTGGATAATGTATGAGACACGCAGGCAACGAGGGAAGAAGAATGTTGAATATTTATATCGTTAAATCAAACTCCACTTGGCCCAAATTTAATTATCCTTGAGTAGAACTCCAGTTAGATATAGGCATCATGCCCCAAGTCAAATTTTCTATTGTCGTACAAACCACAAAAACAAACATTGCATGGTTACTTAAACACTGGTTTTCAAATAACAGATGATTGCGATTGCACAAGTTTTACAGACCTACAATACAATACACCTGCGGAAATAACTATTGAATCTTCTTTCGAAATATCTTGCTTTACTGTATATACACATATAGACCTCATGGAAAGATGCGTGTACTTCCTATGATGGTGAGTGGCAAGATTGCTGGAATTCGGGTCAGTAGCTTTTAAAATAGTTGGAACGATGGAATAGGGATGCTTATTAAATACAACCTGCATGTTTTTGCTTCTTAGAGCTATATGTCATCTTGCTCCTAATGCTGTTAGACTGTCATCTTCTGCAAGATAGGCAGAATCATATCGAACTTTGGTCGTTTAGCAGGATCCTCGTTCATGCAGATTTTCATCAGCTTCATCAGATGCGGAGATATACCAGGAGGAAGAGTGACTCTCATACCTTCCAGAGCGACTCTCATCCCACATTCCATGTTCGAAAGATCAGCAAAGGGAACCTCTCTCGTCACCATTTCCCAGAGGAGGATACTAAAACTCCACATATCTGCCGACTTTCTGTTGATTTCTTTGGGCTTTCGTTGAAGGGATTCTGGCGCCATCCACGCAGGATTATACAATTTACCGGGAGACTGAAAAGAAAACCCGACGTCTCCCATGTTTACTTTGCAAACCATACCTTCGTCTATCATGACGTGTTTGCTATTCAGTAACAGCCGGTCTATCATCGGTTCTAGAGAATGAAGAAACTGTATTCCCGTCGCTATGTCGATAGCGAATCGTATGGCCGTCGCGTGATCGACCGTGGTCGTGGATTCGTGCAGGACGTGGAACAAAGATCCGAAACTGGCGTACGGACTGACGGTCGCTAGATTTTTGTCGTTGTTGACGATCCCCATGACAGGCAGAACGTTCGGATGTGAGAAGATTCTCAATCTGAGATACTCATCATGAAATTCACGAGAGATCCTCGAGGTTATGTTTCTCACTGATAAGATTTTAGCTAATATTTCTGTCTGACCCCAACGACCTTTCCATGTTTCACCGGAATGTGAAGTTGCAATTTTACCCTTGAGATTCAACTGTCTGAGATCAACGGTTTCGTGATTCAATGTCCCGTTCTTGGCTCTCGTACGTGTCGTGCCTTTCCAAACGTTTTCAGAAAATGGAATGTTTGTCGTGAGATCTTGCCCCAGAGATTTTGCTTGTTCCGCTAGCCGTCTTGCGAGTTCTGGTCTCCCTTTGGCTAAAGCCGTTTCGTTATTTTTATTACACATGCTGACCAAAGCTCCGGCAGATACGAGAACATCGGCACATGCGACGTGATTATTGAAACAAGCATAATGCAGAGCTGTATTTCCGTGTTCGTTGAGCGCGTTCACTTCTGCCTTTTCTCTGATCAGCTTACGAATGACTTCGAGATGACCGGTCTGAGCCGCGTTGTGTAAAGGGGTATCGTCACCCATGTTGGCCGAGTTGACTCGAGCCCCGCGCGAGAGCAATAATTCTATGACGGCATTGTGACCGCTTCTGCATGCCCAGTGGAGCGGGCTGAATAAATGGTCGTCTCCCTGATTGAGATCGTTCTCTGTATTATCCAGCCATACCTTGACGGCCATTATGTTTCCATCTCGGCAGTAACTGAAGATATCGTTCATAATGGGTCTATTTCCTTTATATTAATAATTAATAAAGAAACTACATAAAAAAGGGATCTAAACAAGTTACAATCAATTGAAATTGAAGAATCGTCACCCAAATAATATCAGTTATGTTTTCGTAGGGTTAGGGTAAGGCGGGAGTGGGCAATTCTTTTCCCAGGGGACCACATGAGCAACAAAAAATATTGTGGAGGGTCTGGCCAATAGACGGAACTCATTTCTGTATAACATTAATTTTATTTCCATGTACAAAGCGGTGAATTGCATCGTTTTGACGAGCTGTGGCAGGTAAGAGTAAATGTTATGACTATTAAACAATGGAAAAGTGAGATTGCCTTACGAGAAATGTAAGTTATTCAATCACATTTTCAGAAAACAATTTCTATTCAACCTTACGGGGGCCGGTCAACATCAGCTAAAGGACCGTATGTGGCCTGCGGGCCGTGCTATGCCCAGGTCTGGGGTAAGGTAACACTAATCTTCCCTCTCAGCAGATGAACTGAAGCCACCTACCACCCAACCACGTCATTGAGGGTAGGGTGGTGAGGTGTTCCGTGGACAATAAATCGTATAGCCTTCAGAATGCCAACTCTGTTTTAGTAGGGTCACTTAGACTGGAATAGTGCATGCCCATAGGTAAGATATGAACTCAACGGGTGTAAACCTTCAGGTTTGGGTAAGGGTTAGATAATTCTAATCCTACCCCTCACCTAACCGCCACCCTACTTCACCTAAGCTTCCTCTAACCTACCAATCGGTACTGTTTTCTAGGGATCACATTACCAGACTAATACCTACATTTTTCTGCCGATTTCAATTTACAAATGGTGTATTTTACGAAGGGGAGGCATTCTGAATCAACCCGCGATGATATGCCTCGTTCGATCGTACTGAAACCATCGAAGAAGGAGCGGCGCTGGCGGAACCGTTTAATCATTCATACACCGGTAAATATCAAGGCGCTGTTAACCGCCAGCGATAACCACTACCCTGTTTCACACACTACTACATTCTATCTACAATTAACGCATGACAGACTTCATATACGCAAACGTCGGGCTCAGTTAACAGCAGGAATGTACGGAATTTGTAACCATGATGATTATCGACTGCTAGCACCATTTCATAGAACAGAAATTATAAATTTTTACACAGATTGCGTAGAATATAACACGACGTCTATTCGAGTATTAAAATGCTGTTTACCGACAGTTTTTGATAGGAATTTTCTCAATACCGGACACGCGCATTTTTTGCATTCATTCATCGACTTCGGATAGGGACACTACCTTACATGCCCAAATAAGGTATTGATATCTAGTGCCACTTAGTGTTTGACAACAAACAGTGGTGCGATGTCGGATATTTTACTTGATGTGGTTTGAACATATATTTTCCGGCATTAATACAGACCTCGGTCGATCGGGCATGATTCTCCAGTTGGGTGAATTTACTCCCTCTTCTAAACTTGCCGCAGTGCAGAGATTTGTCCACAGCGTGGCCACAAGACGGCGACATGATCGTCCCGCGCGTTCTGTGTAAACACCCGCTAGCTACATCTACAATCTACATGTAGTAGTTTCATTTCATTGTTTGAAGTCAGGGTTTCCATATACAATCAAACCTGTGTTATTCCGCGCGGTACTGGAACAGGATGCTCAGAATCCCGAGTAACCGGAAATCAACACACAAATATTATATTACTGATAGAGTATATTTCGAAAGAAATTTAACTAGTCACGCAACAAAATCAATAGCTTATATGCAAAACAAAACACATTTAATGACAAAGAATAATGGAAGCAAAACTATATTGTATTAACGGCCTACAAGAACGAATGCATTTTTACGGCTTTAGTTTTTGCTACCATCTCGAGATCACATTGAAATGACCATCAGAGAAACTGGGTCTCCCTCATCTGCTAAAAAGGTCGTGTAGGACCATATCTTCATGGCATTCTACTAGAAGAAACTGGCATTGGTTCTATACCAAGAATCTTATAGATCTGTCGATACACTAGCATCCTCAGAGCATGCTGTGAAATAAGACGATTGTCAAATTCAAAGATAGAAATTAAGAGATTGTGAAATTATTGAACAGAACATAAATGTATGAGCTACAGCGACCAGCTAGCACGGTAACAGCATTCCAGTGGATATGTGCTCATGCCATTTTATATTGGAAAACACTTAGCACACATCAAACACTTTAAAAGTTAGAAGTGTGACTCCGGTCTCCTTCATACAGAAAAAGCATTCCACCAATGAATTACAAGTGTTACCTGTGCAGATTCAGTCATATTTTCGATTACATCGGTAGGTTCCTTTACACACGGATCATACAAACCTGGCCCATCTAAATCCAAGAAAAAGAAACTGTTTTCTCAATTATGAAACGGACCATTAGATCATAAAATTGTGCAAGTCCAAGAAAATTGTGAAAATTACGGATCAAATTTTCCAATCAAGTAGTTGGACTACTCGATTTAATCTAAGAGGCGGATAGCACACACTCAACACAACAGAAGATGAACATGTACACTAACCTCTACCACACAATTGAACTAAAATAACTACCTACCTTGCAACAGATTCCCAGAGGAGAGGCAACTCAACTCCCTTCTTTTTACTCTGCTGAATTCCAATGTTGTTCAACCAGTGTAAGATTATAGAGGTGTTTGACCATCTCTCAAGCATATTTCTGAGCGACTGGTTCCTTTTCTCGACAGGTAGCAGACTGTTCGAGTGCTGCTTCTTCTCACCTACGCTGCCGGACTGTAGTTGCAATCTGATTTCTTCCGATTTGATTGCCGATTGCTACATCTACATCTAGTTTAAAAGAATTATTTAGTATCGAGAACATATTGGGAGTATTAAAGGTGTTTGTATACAAACCTGGTGATCCACACGGTACTGGAACGAAGGATGCCGGATAAGGGTGTTTAGAATCGGAAATCACCACACAATTATTATATTACTGATCGAGTATATTTCAAAAGAAATTTAACCGAGTCACACGACAAAATCAATAGCTTATATGCCAAACAATACACATTTAATGACAGAGAATAACGAAAGCTAAAACTATAGTTTATTAACAACGGCCTACAAGCACAGTTTCACTGTCTTTTAGTTTTTGCTACCGTCTAGAGATCACATCGAAATGTCCATTAGAGGAACCGGGTCTCCTCCATCTGCAGAAAAGGATGTGCTAGGACCATATCTTCGTGGCATTCTACTGGAGGAAACTGGCATTGGTTCTATGCCGAGGATTTTGTAGGTCTGTCGATACACTAGCATCCTCAGAGCATGCTGTGAAATAAGACGATTGTGAAATTCTATAGATAGATATTGGAGATTGTGAAATTATTGAACGGAACATAAATGTATGAGCTACAGCGACCAGCTAGCACGGCAACAGCATTCCAGTGGATATGTGCTCATGCCATTTTATATCGGAAAACACTTAGCACACATCAAACACTTTAGAAGTTAGAAGTGTGACTCTGGTCTCCTTCACTTTAAAATCAAGACTATAGAGAAAAAGCATTCCACAAATAAATTACAAGTGTTACCTGTGCAGATTCAGTTATATCGTTACGTTGTTGCGGAGTCATATTTTCGATTACATCGGTCGGTTCTTTTTCACACGGATCATACAAACCTGGCCCATCTAAATCCAGGAAAATAAAACTGTTTTCTCAACAATGAAACGAAACAGATGATAAAATTGTGCAAGTCCAAGAAAATTGTGAAAATTACAGATCAAATTTTCCAATCAACCATTTGGACTACTCGATTTACTCTAAGAGGCGGATAGCACACACTCAACACAACAGAAGATGAACATGTACACTAACCTCTACCACACAAACTAAAATGACTACCTACCTTGCAACAAAATGCCAGAGGAGAGGCAACTCAAAACACGCCGCAATGCTTCTCCGACGGACATCTGGCAATAGGCTGTCTTCATCGATTTCTCCACGATAAGTTCCAAGGCCTGAAATCCAGATAATTGACACTAAATATTAGTATTATTACGAAGGAACAATTCCAGATAATGAATAGAAAAATATAAAAAGCATACCCAGTCTGACAATGGTGCCCAAGTTTTGTTTCGTCTTTTCAAGTCACGCAGCACTCTAAGAAGCACGATACAAGAAGGTATGCCGTTTGCGCAAGCCTGTTTATATTCGTGATAAAGAAATAAATTAGTATTGATAACTAACTGCTTTCGACATCCATTTCCAGTTGTTTAAGGAGATTGTGGATTTATTGAAATTTGTTATTTTGGTGGGCGTGTTCTCGATACCAATGTCACCTCTGCGCTTCTGGTAAAGAAACTGAGGTACTCGGGCCTGAAATTATTTCATTTCAAGATGGGAGGTTCAGAATAAAGAGAGCATCGTGAATGGCAATAGGGATTGGATAAAAAGAAATGCATTAGAACTATTGGCACTACAAGAGCATTCAAACCTGGAACCACTTAGCATGACGAAGTTCTGCCAAAGATGCGATGCATTTTTCCCGGTTGAGCATGTCAGCTGGCCCTTTGGACAGGTCTACTGCTTCCACCCCGCACACACAAACGCGCAACGTATTGACGTAGTGTGTGTGCGTGTGCGACGCGAGATTGTCGAAGGCATTACGTGAAAAAGACATGAAAAAAGCAACCGGTAAAAAACAAATCCATGTATTCATCATTTTACATCACATTTGCATTTAGAGAACTTTCAAACTTGCTAAATAACTCAAGGCCAATTCTATTATGTGGAGATACTATCGACTTACATAATAGAAAGCAACACTAACCTGTTGACGAACGCATAGTGGGAGAGGTCAGCGACACCTTGATACTGGCGCGCATCGTGTCGAGACCTTCACCAGCTTCGACAGGTGACGAGACGTGCACGGCGCAGTCGGCAACCTGAAGATCGACGAGGTACTTCTTCTCTGTATCCTAGAAAAGATTTAATTAGAATTTTGTTCCCTCTTGGCAAGATAGTTCAGACATCATACCAAAAAATATTTATGTTCAAGCTACCTCCAAATTCTTCTCTAAAAGCGCAGAGATTTTTATTATGAGCGATGAGCTCGGTATCTCGGTACAAAGAAGAACGAGATGTGCAGAGACATCTCCTTTCAGCAGTAGTCCTTTCGCGAGAGATTCCACTCTCATTACTCCTTGCAAAATCCGCTTCGATTCTTTTTTACTGCTATTGAGACAAAGGATAAAATATTAGGATCCATTCCTACATATATGCAATGTTCTTTTAGAAAATTTGGATTTGAAATCATTTGAAAATCAAGCAGTGCCTGCACTAGGTAAATAATGAACCAACCTGGCTTTCGAAACCTCAATCTTCTCCTCCGCTTTCGTCTTTACCTCCAGATTGGTTTTGGCTTCTTGTTTTATTGTGATTTCTGGTTTGGTCGGAACGTCATCGTTGGAGGGCTCTTCTTCGGCGCTCGCCTCGATGAGGTCGTCTGAAACTTTCTTCAGTGCCGCTTCCACATCACAAACGGATCGTTGAATGAGAGATAGCTCTGCTTCTGTCGGGTAAATTCGACGATGCTTCTCCATTATCGTGATGTCATCGTGCGGAGTTTTACGATGGGGTCCCTGTATTAACACAAACAGGGGACTGAGTGAACACCTCGAACTTCAGAGGAATCATTTACACCCATGCATTCATGAAAATTTTCTCTCGTTTTGAGCTTTACTTCGGTCTATACGAAGTCTAATTAACGACTTCAATGGAACAGAAAACAAATTCCTCACCATGTTAAAACCGAATTGTGGAGTAGACATGAGAGAAGGGTAGTCATTCTGAACAAAAAGATTTGTGCATTGTTATAACATTGCACCGTTCATTCCTCTACAAGATATCCATCTACAATATAGGTCAACCAATTTTTAGCAATCAAAATACACAGAATTTGAATACAATGGTGGGAAACACGTTAACTGAAACCCAGCTCCCAGGGCCTACGTGGAAAACACAAGAG
>QXVX01001349.1:0-11816 GCA_013436065.1 Halocynthia aurantium | reverse complement strand
AAGTGTTTGTAGCATGCAACATCAAGTATGTAAGCCGAGTCATCTTCTGTTTCCGTCAAGGTAAAATCGATGCCTCCTTCATTTACATTCATTGGATCACCCTTGTCGTTGAAGTAGCGCCTCTGTCTCCTGAAATGAAACAGAACTGAAAGTGATGATTAAGTTTATACAGTATGCTCAATGTTGCAGGTTGAACATTCCGATTTGCTTATTGTTTGCATGTCAGGAGGTTTTCTCTTTCCACAATTCTAATAATTTTACTACGCATTGTCAGGAGATTCCAAACACTTTTGTTAACATAGTGTCCTTAGCTTATCAAGCTTCATCTTGATTTTGGTAGCATATTATGGAAAGCCTATTTATAGCCGAAACCCAACTGCATTTAAACATTTTCTACTACTGAAATAACCGGTGCTTATTGCTAGAGTGAACGGGTTCTAAACAGTGCTACGCGAGATATTATATTCAGAAATTAGTAGATTTATTTTCGGAAGATTCATGAGTCCCTATATATCCTACAGCTAATGTGATTTTATAGGAACACAAACAGGTGATATAATTTTAAACTTGAATTGAACAGGTCAATATAGCCAATATCTTTTCTGGTAAAAGGGAAATATCTGGAGCTAATTTAGCTTTGTTCGGTTTGACTTTTACCATGGAAGTTTCTTGGATGAGGAAATAATAACATAAATACATCACATAGATTGGCCACTGCAACATAGAGCGAAGTTATTATTTTCAGCTGACTTTCCAACATTGAGATGTAACAATAAAATGTAGAATTGAGTTCTACTTTGATTCATGATGATTCTTGGCATCTTCACAACTAATTAACAAAGTTATCAAAAACCGTATAGTAAACAGTAGCATAGATTAGTTTTGGTATCGATGGTGATGAAACTGAGAAACTGTGCAATATTATCATGCTCACTTGTAAGTTTTTTTTTCAAACATGGGTTTGTGTTTGGATTTCTGATTCTCTCTCATTTTATCATGAATCTCTTTCCTCGATTCCGGAGTGAAATCGCATTCAGTTTCCCAAAATTCCTTCTGATCTTCATCTAAACATCACATCTCTGATCAAATACGTTATTTCCTATTTTATCAGGTTGTGACATCCAGTAATATCATGTTTTACATCTTTACCATTTTTATCTTGCTCATCCTCATCCTTCTCAGTGCTCTTTTTTGCAGCTGCTTGCTTTTTTTCAATTTCCCTTTTTTGCAAATACTCCTTTTGCTGTTCAACAATCCTTGCCTTGAGCTGAGTATGATTTTGACAAGCGATTATACGTTCTGATTTTTCAACCTCTTTGCCATCTAGCCATCGCAGTTGAGGTAATGTTGCTATGACATATTCTCTGTAACCTGAATGAGCATTATATTTCAGCTTCTTGTTTTTCTATATACAGTGGTGCCCTGTACTTTGCACGACCCCAACTCCGTATGTTCCAGACTTTGATTGACGGATAAATTGATCGGAGGCAATTGATAATGCATATATACAAACCTTCATAATTGACACACGGATTCCCAGTCATATAAATCTCTTCCAAAAAAAAGTTTGATCGAAGTGACTCGATAGACGTGAGTTCTCCCACGAAGTTCACGGTCAGGTCTAATTTCTTCAGTGACTCGCAGCCCTCAAGAGAAAATAGTATTTGTGAAAATATCCCTTAGTAGTAAAGTCTTTCCCAAATCGTAAAAACCACAGATTCCAATGGTTGTTCTATAATAATGGGTTGACTTAAAAATAATAATAACTGAAAAATGGTTCGATATATTCCCGTATTTGCTCCGATAAGATAACGGAGGTCCCTGATTAGTTGATCACGATAGAATTCTCTCATGGGTCGCAAATTTAAATGTGATTGCTTTGTTTGGCACCCCGGCATTTTCGATACCGTATTTATGCAGCTAGGATGACTGCGATTTGTTCAAATATTTATTTTCAAATCTATATTAATACGTAGTGGAAATGGGAGTTTTCCGTGGTTTCATGTAGCTTTCGTCTTACCTGTAGGTTTTCAATTTTCTCTATGTTGTTCAAAGCAAAATTGATATATTCCACCTTCTTCAGTCTTCCAACATTTTCGATTTTTGCTTGAAGAAAACATGCATATCTCTATAATTTGAGTTTAAATTGAGCAACACTCCACTTTCTCCCCCCTTAACTCTTAGCACAGTTTCAAAACACATATCTTTCTGCGTGTGTGAGTCGTCTCGGTAACATGTACAAAGAAATACCTATATTTCTAAAACTTCAGCTGATAAAAATCGAATCGTATGAATTTACAATATTGTTGGAAGTTTTATTAGGTTCTATGGAGAGAAAGATATTAATTTATAGACTTGTGGTGGGTACAACAGCTTCTTCAATTCAACATAATTGTATTCATAATAAAATAAACCTACCAATCAAATTGCTCTGGAGATATAATATCTTCAATTCTCTGCACCATCTGTCAAGATGTTCAATTTTTTCGATATCCTGTTGATGCAGAGACAATTCCTCCAGGGAAAATATTTCACAGTCATTGTGCTCCGACCTCTTTCTAACCAAATCTTCCGTTATTCTTACCATAATTATGAGCAAAGGCCCAGTGATTGCGAGGAAATTCTATAGATCTAGTAAACTAGTGAAGTCTCAAAAATCATGACTAACCGTTATAGGGGAATCACCTCAAATCGTTACCAGGCAACTAATGACGACATATAATGAAATCGTTTGGGGTCACTGATTATGTATCGTCACTTCCACCTCGTTCTTTCATGCTGAAATGTATAATATCTGTTTGACTTTTCAACATATCTTGAAAAAAATAAAATTAATATGCATTAGATGTCTTTTTTCGCAAGGAAGATGAGGCTTGAGATGCATTTGATGGCTTCTAAAATTAGATACCTATATAAATCTTGACTGCCGCATAGTGGTTGCTATAAATTTCGATATCATAATGACTTGCAGATTCCTTGTTGTTTATTGCAACTGGAATTGGCCTTTGTATTGCATTCTTTGGAAAGAATACATGGGCTTGGTACTTCCTGTACATCTATATAGGTTTATAATTTTTAGTGTATTCACCAGCAAAGCAATTTAAACAGCCATTAGGTAAAAATCAGGTAGCTGTCGTGGATATAAAATATCGATAAATTCCGTGCTAATAATATCGTGATCACAATTCACCATTACCTTTAAATTTAATACGGATTTAGACGACACTGAGTCATATCATTCATGTAATTATGCAATCGAAATTGAATTCGATCGATTTACACTGATGATGAAATGTTGACAGGTTGTGAGGTGGGATGAATGAGTAAAAGTGAAATAATCGTTTTTAATTGACCACTTGATTATGACAGGCATGTATTGCATATAAAAATGGAGATTGAGTGGGAGGCTGGTTATTCGAGTAGAAGGAAAGATGGATGTACCATATAAGGCACTAGAGCTCAATATTTAGTAGCTTTCTCACAAGGCAGAGCTCTAGAAGCTAGATCCCTAAATGCTTTACCTGAGTATAGATACTGTAGCCTGGTTAGTTTTCAGTAATTATTTACTATTTTGAAATACATTTTACTTACTGTTGTGTTTAAAAATAATGGTGTAAATATGTACTCCTTATTTTCCTTCACACATGTAAATAGGCATCTTAATCCACTTTAGTAAAACCAGCATTCATAAAATCATCTGCAAACCGAGACTGGTGCTTCGCACTAAAAATGTGCTGACTGATAATTGGCGGTGAGTAATTCTTGAGTCTATTTCTTTTGATATTCATTTGAAAATTTTATTATTGGTATCGTAGCCTGTGAAGCGCTTTTCAAATGGATGTGTTGCGTGAAAGACGATAAGGATAAAAATCCAGGTACGGTAGTCGCTAATGTAATCTATCCTGTGACGTTTCAAAGTTTTTAGCAGAAGCATTGACTAACTATCCCTTCACTGCAGAAACATCCTGTAATCGTGCGCCACATCAACCAGATCAACATAAGAATCAATACAATGTCTATGACCAGCAACCCACCACCCCTCCTCCACCGTATAATGAGAAAGGGGCTCCGAAGGGATGACGTTAGATAAACTTGCCTATTCTTCAATGTATCTATGCATTGTTTTACAAGCCGACCACTGTTTTGCCAGCATTCTTCACAATATTCGTCAATCAAGTCCTGAATATTTAGTCTGGGTTTAAGTAAGGAAAAAGGTGGTATTTTTTTCGACATAGATGCCCATCATATTCAACCTACATCTTGCATAAGATGAATAGGTATCTAACTATTAGTATTATGACTGATTAATTTTTAAACGCATTCTTGAACGGATTCGAAAGCTTTACACGACCAACTACCTGCACTCGTTACATTACACTCATATTGGCAGTAAAAACTAAATATTGCATCAGTATATTCCAGTTTCTGTGAGTATGTACAGGAACACAGAAAGATCCTCCGATTTTTATTCTGAGTTCTNAGGATACATTTTTACACTCCGGTTTAACATCAAAACCACAGCACCGATTATCGAAAGTTTCATATTAGTAAAATATTACGGACAACATACAATTATCATTCATGGCCAGCGGCGGCCACCAAAAAAATATTTTTAAAAGAACTTGAAAGGATCGACAAAACGTAGTTGTTCCACTTGATTCATAACATTATTAAGGAAGAATAAATATGGCCTGGAGCAGCAGTGGGCATGTATGCAGATTTAGTTTCCACAAAATAAAAAAAGGAAAAGGCGTTTTTACCACAAAGAATAATTAAGAACTGTAAATGTATAAAAATGAATTGATATTTTGTTATTACCAATAAGTTCTTGGTGTGTTGAATGTTTTACTTTTAATTGTGATACTCCTATGACGCCATGTCCCAAAATTAGTTTTTCATTTTTCATCAAGAGTCGTAGCAAGAATTTTAAACATGTGACGTCGAAGTTTTTAATAATCAACGTGCTACGTATACGCATGAAAGTTTGCACGCATTTTCGTATTTGGTTGTACAAAAGATGATGAAATTCAACCAGAAATAATTTTCCTATAGATTGAATGCCGCGGTATCATGTATATATTTTTGTTATTCGTTTGCTGGGATCAGGATAGCATGTGGTTAATTTACATTCAAGGGTAAGGGTTAGGGGTTAAAGTTGAAAAAATATAACAGCCTATTTCGTTTTCGCCATTTTACCATTATCGAATGCACCACGTTGTGTAGAAAATAACCTACAATGCTGTAGTTAGAGTCCGGTGTGCTTGTCCCATATATACGAGTTTATTACAATATGAGGATAGAAATGCATGTCTATAACTAAGGTTTTGCTAATGTACTATAGATCTTCGGAACATTTGACACGTGAGGTAAAATAAATGTGATTCTGATTCTGTTACGTCATGATTTGATGACGTCATCCGTAGTATTCTGACCGTGCTTCTCTTTGTACTTCTGGTTCTGGTTGCAATTAATTTTACCGGTCATATAATTCTTCGTGCTACATTCGCCATTCTCCGCAAACACTTTTTTGGGACGAGAGAAAACCCATTCTGTGAACTCGGACAAATCACTCCCACCACTAAAAGCAGTAAGGAGCTTGCACCCTGCATCCAGTATATTCTGTAGAACCTAGATTCGAAAAATTCGCGTGTTCAAGATCAGGCGTAAATGTTGGCTGTTGTATTTATATACTAAAATGCTATTTACCTCAACTGAGTTTAAAGAACTGAAGGAACTGAGTTTGAGTTGCACCACGTTTCCAGAATGCTTGAAGTCTAGATCTTCAGAACGCGAAACGATCTTCATTGTTTCCGGAAATATTTCTTCAACCAGACTTTTGCTTCCTCCCAGCGAAATTTCCCTTGATTCGTTTATCATCCTTATCACCAAACAATCCTTAATGGTTTGCAGAGATATGGACGTGGTTACTTTTTGATGCTTACTACTTTACGATACTGCAGGTTTATTAAATAACTAGCAGAGCGGCCCGGCCTTGCTCGGGTAATAAATGAAGAAGCTCATTTTCCTGATTGTTATTTTGTGGGCGTTAAATCGGTTCAATCTAGATTTTTCCATCCGAGCCTTGGTTGTATCAATTCATGCAGTATATTAGGGTGTATATGGACCTCAGTGCCAAATTTGGTGAAGGTACATTGAAAAATGGCGACGTTGTTCCAAAACAAACAACTCGCTTATTATAAAGATTTTCAATTTTCTGATTTGAATAATGCTTTTTTAAAAAAGTTTGCTACACTGCGGATATGTCACGAATGGTAACTTGAATATTGCGCAATAAACAGTGATCTGTTTTGAGTGCGATATAAGCTCTAAGTATCCGATATCTTACCAACCTTTTGTCTTTTGCGCATCTCTCTTGTTTCTTTGAACTTGAGTAATTGATGTTGCATATCCTCTAGTTCAAAAAACATAGATTCCTCGATTAACAAGTCCAACTCCTGAAAGTCATCCGGAAGAGCGAGAGAGGTTGTGCGTAAGAAATTGAGAATATATCGGAACATGTTACCGTCTCTGTCCAGAAAATAGTGTTGTTTGAGGGCGTCCAAAACTATCGGCTGTCAAAATACGAATATATGAATTAGACTTACCAACAATACATTTTATAAAATATTTGCTAATATTATTTATATACGTTGCTCGAATGAAAAAAAGAAGAAGAATGAATGTAAATATAATTGCATACATCAAAAAAACGCCGCCTTCAGTTTCCAACCAATCCTAATCTTTCTAGCAGAATATTCAACTTCCATTTCTATTAGGTTTTTTCATCGGCAATACATTACGTTATTGTTGTAAAAAGCTAATATTGTTAGAGTACACTGATTTAGTGTTCTAATTAAAAAGATATCAAAAGTGTAAAAGTTGCTCTAACCTCTGACCCATTAAATAATCTTCCTAGTTTTGACGTCGGGTATTTCGTTAGAGTTTCTAGAGAAGAAGTGTAAATGTGTCCTCCGACATCTATGTGCACTGGCGCCGTGTACCTGTTCGGAATGGCGGGCGATGGTATTCCGCACATGCGAGACCTGTAAATAGGTAATGGTCCATTGACGGATTGGCATATTGAAATATATAATAAAACTGCGAAATGTGAATTTTGAAGTATGATCAAATGTGTCGTTCAGCAGCTGTCATTCATTTTACCACTCGAAACCAAGTAGAAATGCAGAAATCTGTACCTTGGACAGAAAAAATTATATCTGTGTAGGTTTACAATGTTCACCCTCTCGAAAACAGGTCATTTTTTACGCATCAAAAATAGGGAATAAATATCCTGTGACGTTTTATACATGCGACTAAAATTCGCCGAAAACGGAATATTGCACTGGAAGACGCTTAAACGTTCATTATATTTCTCATTCCCCTCGACTCCATTTTAAACCTGGAACTGGAATATGTTGAGACATCTATATAGTCCATCCATAGTAGTGGGCTACATACGAAAAGGTTGTTTAATTTAGGGATTAATTTCGACATATCTGATGTCTTTAAGTTCAATTTCGCTTATAAACCTATTGCATCTACTCGATAATTTACGCTAGTCGTATGCTGGATTCCAGCCGATGGCATCGCATCTGAGAATTTTGTGATAAAATAATAACAAAGACAGGAATACCATGAGTTAAATGTGGTGAAAATTTTAGTAAAATTGCCTATAGCTACATATTTTTGCCTGCTTCTCCGGATACCTTCCGGCATTTTGTCTTGTGCACGTAATTGCTAATCACATTTTTTTTTCCTAGTGATCAGGTATGAAAACAAATTTTCATCAATGCCATAGATATATAATACAAAACGAACTGTTTTTTTTCTTATCTAATATAATTGAGATCGACTAACGCCATAGGCTCCAGAAAATGGCGAGGCGCTGTGTCTCCTGATTTCCTCAGGCAATACAACTGGGCCAATTAAACAAAAAAATTGCTGCCGATCGAAATATGGTTAGATGAACTTCGAAATAATTGAACTAAATCAGGCACAACCTTCTTCCCTTAGATAAGATGGCAATCTTCAATATAAGTGTCATATCGTTTTGCAGTGATTGCGTTTCTCGAATTAATTACCTTTAATCATGAAGCACAGTACCATTGCACCAATGGATATGATATGTGAATGTAGGTATCGATGACTTAAAATCGATTTTCCATTTGACGTATAGCCGTGCCTCACTTTTGGGATGGGGACATAATTTGGCCGACCTTGCTGAAGACTCTCAATATTATTACTAACATACGTGAATATTTTTTGGATTTTTAATAATGTGTCTGGTTCTATTCTCGGCGCTGCTATACCGATATTTTCCCACCTGTGGTTGTGCTGCAAGTTCTGTTGGTTGTAATGACCCGGGGCCGATATGGAAGAAACCACCGGTTGATGACTCTTACTAACGACGGCGTACGATGATTGCTGGTCCACTCTGGGAGGCGATGGATATCCCTTCGAAGATTTCCCCATTGCAAGTCCGCTTTGTTCGATCACTGGTACGTGAATGCGTTGCATGTTCTCCAGGCTGGATGTACAGACAGCGTGACGGACTGCCTGGCTGTACTCTTTATCCTTACTTCCTGAATAAATCAGTGTATCCGCTGAAGTATATTTTACAGATGACGGCGGTGGCGAATAGCGTTTGGTAGTTTTTCCCATTTCTAAAGCTTGAATCTGTATCAACTGCGCCTGATCTCCGAGGCTAGACGAAAGAACCAGACGCGATGGCTTTTCGTGTATCAAAGCGTACTGTTGCGAATACAACATGTGCCGTTTTTTCGCAGGCTGTAAATTCTGTGATTTGTTCTTACGCTTGGCTGGTAAAGATGCCAGTAGTTTTGATTTGAGCTTGTATGCTGTTTCCATGCTTGTCCTGTCTGAAGATAGTTCATGCATCGATCGGTCAATTGACCGAGAGTCGTCCCTGCTAGGATCGTATTGTCGAAAACCATTGTTAGCATTGGATGCACTATTGGCGCTGGAAGTGTGTTTAGTCGAGTAACGCTGAACATCATCACTTTGGTTGCTTGCTATTTTCTCTGCAGATTCCTGCTCTTCGCTCTTTTTCCTAACCTCTTGTGAGTTGCTGCCGTCTGCTATTCCACCCATTTTGTATCAGTAGTGCACGTTAATAAGCAGATGTCTTTATCGATTCCTCTCCGCCCAGTGAAAAAACTTATTCGCAGCATGAACCGAACAAAATAAATGATATTAGCATAAGCACGCTGCATATGGAAATACAAAATGTACAAGAAATAAAATCTGAATAAATCGTAGGAAGCAAAGCAGAGAGACAAAGAAAACGTCAATTCGAGAATAACAAAAATGATATCGTCTCAGAATATGTATTTCAGGTCCTTCTAGGTAAATGTACACCACTATATACTACAGGCAGATTACTGCACGGCTGCGGTGTACGTTAAATCTTGATCTTTGAATGAAAGATATTAACAGCTCTTTTCTGGATACACAAACGCAAATGATTGCTATAATCGCTATCCCATGCCGTCGCAAACGAGCATGTACATCCCG
This sequence comes from Halocynthia aurantium, assembly GCA_013436065.1. NCBI lineage: Eukaryota > Metazoa > Chordata > Ascidiacea > Stolidobranchia > Pyuridae > Halocynthia > Halocynthia aurantium. The sequence continues at coordinate 2,282 of QXVX01001349.1, read as the reverse complement.
GATAGCCCATAGACGGCTCCCTCTCAAGTGCCGCAAGGCGTAACCGGACGATTTCCGGGCCACTGTCCTTGAACCAAATACAAACCACAATTGACCAAATACTATTTGAAGTAGTTGACTTATAGACCAAAAAAAATGTCATTGATTTTTTGTAAGTTAGCTTGCGGGCACGATTTTGAATTGATATTTCAACTCAAGTATTCATTACAGTTGTACCTCCAGGGCTTCCTAAAATACCCTAGAGCACAATCACGCTGAACAGGCGGCATAAGTCCGAGGTGATATCACGTTGTAGCTCCAGGTATTAAGCACTGTTTAATGAAAAAAAGGGGCAAATCTGATTACATTTTCACTGCAGCAAAATTACAAATTCTTTTAAAGTGGTAAATATGTGGCCATTCAGGTTTTACCATTATAGACTGTCCAAGAAAAAAATCCACTGAACTCCTGAATAGTAGTCCTACTGTACCCCCAAAAGTTCTGTATGTACTACTGGGTACTGTATTCCACAAATAACTTTGTATAGTTGATGGAATCATCCTGGCAATGAAGTATGTCTGAGCATTGGGCTGTTTTAATATTATTATTGGTGTATCGTGTAGGCATTGTGCCCAGGTTATGCAAGGCGTTATGGCATGAATAGGTGCCCGTCCATTCCATGGTACGACCGTTGCTTTTCTGCTAAGAACGCTTAATCGTGATTGAGTTCAGGTTATACGTATTTCTACCGTGAGACCGCAGTTAATTTATGTTTTACGCTCCACAGCTGTTAATGTTCGAATGATAATTCTTTCATTTATCTCGCCTATATTGTCATCCATCATTCGTTACACTACCTTTTGATTTTCCGAAATGTAAATATGGTGGAATAAATCAATGTGTTAGCTTTGTCATTCCTGATTTACCTCAATGTGTCGCTGATATGTTTTAAATTTCTAATTGTTTATTTTATCATTCGTACAACTGTTTATCGTTTTTCATTCATTAAGAATTGCTATATTTGCACTGTGGTAAAAATGCTAAGCACGACTTACCCCTACTACAACGTCATTTCAAAATGCGGTAACATTTTGTGAAAATTTTCGAACGAATGCCCCCGTGACAAAATTTAATATACTACTGATTACAATTATCTCAGATGCCGAGAAAACAATTAACAGCGATGCCATTTCAAAATTGTGTTGTGATTGCTCTACTCGAGTTTCTTGGACTAGACAAGTCTTCTCTAATTTGACACCTGAATATTTCTAGGTTTACTCGATATGTGTTTTGACTCGTTGTCTTAAATTTTGGCGACTGCGCATCAAAATTCGGAACTATCAGGCAATATCAGAAGAGATGACATCGCATTGTAACTACTGTATCGACAAACTTAATACATTTGTGGGAGTCCTGCACTCTTTGGACGTGCATTGACAGCATTGGAGCAGGAGAGGCCAGGGGGATAATCGTAGTTAGACTACAAGAGTAGGGCAGTGGTATTTAGCTTGTTGGTACAGTAGGAATGTACTGTATTACTTAGAGGCACCACAAGCCCTAGTTTCAAATTTCCAGGAATGTGTATATTTAGTTGTAAGCTCCATCCACCTTAGTTAGTAAGTTGATTGCCCGTCGTTAAATTCAGTAGAATCGTTGTATCCGGGTATTCACTCTCCGCGGTCGGAAAGTATAAGATAGAAAATTTCAGAAAAAGAAATCGTGAATTTCAAATTTCGCGCCATTTCAAGTATCACGACGAAATCACAAACCATCCCGCGCGATACGTGAATTATCCGTTTGTTTAACGTATTCACACTGTATACGCTTCTCGTCGGTTTGTAGATGTCTAATTATTTACAGTACATTAAACAGCTCTCCGTTAGTTCCTGGACATCGTATCTTTCAATTGATTTTAAAAAGTCGCTCTGTGGATACAAAATGACAGAGAAGTTAAGCGTTCAAGATGATGCCACGCTTATAGGCTGGTCGTTGCAGTTGCTTTGTATGGGGATTCAGACGCAATTTTATAAAGGGTTGTATGCGCTTTAGTGGTAATAGAGATTGCGCTCTAATGACAGACCTAAAATTGTCTGGTCAAATAAACAGTGAACAGTGTCATTCCATTGTATAGTAATAATACGTATAATAATTTGTAAGGGTACATTATTTTCATAACATGTTTCCGGTTGTCTTGCATTTCTTACAATTGATTCGATCTAACTGCACATAAAATATTGTGCTGTACCTTTTATTCACTAACTGCAATTAATTTTTCTTTTTCATACGAAAATAGTTCGTGTAGT
>QXVX01001348.1:0-20233 GCA_013436065.1 Halocynthia aurantium | reverse complement strand
AAAAAAAATCATTCAAACATAGTTTTTTTTCTGACTGAACGCTGTTAAGCACGCTAAAATACAATACGCAAAAAACTGGCGCTTCCGAAAAATGGTTGCCAAGTCTCATGAATTTCTTAGAAGGGTAATGGATAAACCATGTTCTAATCAGTAAACGCCAATCGTCCAGTTCCTTGATTCAAAGATCTCCCTACTTTCCCAGCAATCAACGACATGACACCGGCCACCTTACATCTGGGTCTGGTCACACAACTTGATTCATATCTGAAATCAGAAAATAATTCATTGGGTAATGCTGTTTTCTTTTTTACAAGAAATTCGAATATATATTCGAATTTAAGCCTAATAGTCTCCTCTGTCAGATGCCACATCGCCGAGTGGATGCCTCCTGAATCTCCCAGACTAGTCTACGCGCAACAGGCTATTGAAAACTTCTGTTGGCAAGCAAAGTTGTAGGATAATATGCCAATGCATATCAATTCGTATTTTTTCTTTAAATCAACTAAATAACAAATTTAAATAGTGTTAGGAGAATTTCTCATTTCGTGGTAATATCTCTTAAATAACTTGACATTTGAACTTTAACCCGCGAAATTCATTTCGTTTCAATACAGTTCCAGGTAGGTAGGAAGATAGATAGGTGGGTAGGCAAGGTGTAATCAGTTTGTATTTTCGTAAATAGGTGTCAAGATAGAGGAGATGTAAGGATGTCATTGAGTACACAAGCTAACTGTAGTAAGATTACTGGTAGTGTATTGCTATTAGCAAGGCAGGTGTTCCTATGTTACTTAGGCTAGTGTTGCTTGTATGTATAACGTTACTGCGTACAAATCCGGATCACTTTTGCTTTCTACAATGCGTCGGGTCATTTCTGCTATCGATATACAGGTCAATAAAAACTTAATCACAGGTGTGAATTCGTTTAACACAATGATGAAGGCCGCAATTCGATCGTTATTGATTGGAATCTTTTGCATTCGGGTGTGCGAGAATGGAGAAGTGTGTACGCCGGTACCTATGTATCGCCGTGTGTACTTCTTCGCGACATCGACGCTGAGCTTCTCAGCTAACCAGTAGTAATCAGACTCGTCAATAAAATCCAGTATATCGTTACTAATCAAAAACGTATTGATTTTATGCGTAAAGTACGGAATTTATCTTCGATTGGCCGATTTATCGTTTACAACGAGATAGAGAATTTATCAAACGAAACCTCAGCGCATTACAGACGATGATCGGATTTGGTATTCTCAATCAATTGCTATCTTCGACAGCGGCTATTGTTGTATCTCATAACCCGTGCCCATTTACATAGTTATCCTATAAAGAAAGAAAATGGTATTCAAACTTAAGCAGCTCCCTGTGTTCGTTCGGAGGGGAGCGTAGAGTTAACACGCAAGAATTTCGTTACGCAATGATACCAATTAGATTTCGCCGCTACTAGAGCAAGCGATATATCGCCCGGGACTCGGGGTAGCCCAATTGGGTTCTGAATTAGCAATGAGGAAAACGTCCGTCATTCAGGTGTCCCTTATCTTCAAATCTCTTGTCAACTACGGAAGTCGCGTGTCCAGTAATCGCTGACCCTATCTCTGAATGTCCAGAGTAAATGACCCTGCAAAACACTTTAACACCATAAATGGACAGTTGTACGATGAAAAGCGGTTTGCTTGTTGTCAATCATGAATCTTTTATGTCGTACTTTGTGTTCCAAAGTTTTATTTGACTCAGTGTCTTCCCTACAACTAAACTTTCGAAGTACGATGACAAAGCGATTGCAATTTGTTGTTAAAAATTTGGATTTTATTGTTAACATTCGGGGTGATTTCATGCTTTTGTACTTGAACTTCTATTTGACTTAATAGACACCCAGATAGTTTTCGCATTTCGAGTTTCAAATTCGAACCTAAATGTTTCTGTATTGTCATGGTAACTAACAAGTTCAATCGAAGCAAATGATTTAAACTGACATTGGGGCCGTGATTGGGTTGGATGATTGTGATATTTGCTCTGTGTATAGATCGGTCAGTTTACGTACGCATCACTACCTCAAGAGCGGACCATATGGTGCTGCGATTTTGTAAAACAGCAACAGCGAAACATATGGTACAAAGCCACGTTTTTTCTTTCGCTAAAATGGCGAATGTCCTTCTTTCTCCCAAGTTCACCTTGATTTTAAATCGCAGTTCAACAGTTTGCCATTAGCACTTCGCACGATGTGCATTATTCCTCTGGAGCTCGAGAAAAATCGTTCCCATTTTCTTTCCAATATCTATTCGGCGCGCAATGTAAAAAATGCAAGAGTTGTTGTTTTGAGAAAACAAAATGACTACAGGTTTAATCCGCTAGACGGAATAGTAGATGATCTGTTCCCCCTCTCTTTTAGTTTGTGCTGTGTAAAATCACTTGTTAGTTGTTTGTAGTTAGTTGGTTGTTTAGCAAGAAGACATAAATATTTAAGAGCGAGGGAGTACAGCACAGTTTCGCTTGGACTACGAAAAAAAACGAGACCAGTTAGATTACTTTTCCTTGTTGAGAACGAATAGCCGCCATTCTGTTGTTGAAAGTTTTTGGGGCATAAATATAGACCAACATGCACACTGTCACCGGCTAAAATTAATTAATGAAGAATCGGGTGTTTTAGGAAGACGTTTTGACAGGATAGAAGAGCTATTTACATCAGCGGTACAAGATATAAGATGTTGTTACGAGAAAATGACAAGTAAAAATCGACTTAATGTCGCTGTAATGGATCAAGAAGTGTAGCACGGCAAGTCTTTCTTTTGTTAAATGTGTTATAGCTCCTCGTTGAATAATAATTTATACTGTACTAACATATGTATAGTATAAAACTATTATAGTGTAAAGTTATTAGGGTATATCTGGTATATGTCAAATTGGAATCAATTTACTTTGTTAAACATATTAACAATATGTTACCGTCCGACTCTAAGCTTTAGGATTATTCGGATCATCCCGGCAGCTACTAGAAAATAGTAAGGATTTCATGGTCAATGAATGCAGTGAGTGTCGATCGAAGTGGAATTTGTCAATTTGGAAAAGGAATTGATAAATCTAGATGCATATCAAGAGTTTCACTATTCTATCAGTAATATTTACTTATCGTAAAACGCTGCCCTTCGTATCGTACCAGCCGTTGTGCATTCATTATTGCAATTTCCTAATTCTAAGGAAGCGCAAATGAAAACCTTACAGGTGAAACTGACCGCAGTAAATATTTGCCATAGTTCCAATACGGGTTTGCAAAGAATAATAATTCACGGGAAAGGGACACCTCGACAGTACGGAGTAAAAATAGCCGGGTAACGTGGTATTTGCGCCTTGCTTTTGCATAATTAATGGTCCGTTCCGAAGTCTAATGACAAAAGTAGGAGCGCATCGTGTATTCTAATACAAAAAATTACCAATTAGTGAAAATAGTTTGATAAAAAACATGCTTATCAGAGTAAAACATTTATGTAAAAACTAGTGGTTTCCCTGGAATGGAATATGGATTTCTGGGCTAGTAACAACATTAGTTTCAAAAACAACTCCCCTTAGTCGGAATATTTGAATGAAAAAATGTATTATATAATACGAGAAGTTTTATTTATTCATTAGGATCATAAAAGGTTGGGTACTTTACCTTTAAAACACATTTGATACGATCTTATAATACCGAACGTTACAACCAAATAAAAATAAACATAACGTGTTGAAACAACAATTATCCTTCTTTGCGGAAAATGGGGGATGAGAAACATTTTTCATCTCGTTTTTGTTTGGTCTAATTTTAGCTTGAGTTCCCTCATTTTTCCAGCTGCATTTCCAGTCTTGTAAAAATCCTATTTTATTCTCAGCCAGTGCAATTATACGTGGCAGCCGTGACGAATCGAATTGAATTTTTTTTCCAGAGTTATGCTCTTTCCTAAAATATTTTGCGGTATTATCCAAAGTTTAGTGGTTGCAGTCAACATTCGGTCGTTCCTGCTATCGCGTTCGAGATGAAAGAGCAGTGCACCGACATAGAAGGCGACACCACGCGGATTTTGCGCATTTGATTTCGGCCTATTTTCAATCTCGTTCCATAAGCATCGTCTGTAATCAATACTTGAGCGATAAGACGTTGAATTTCGTGCCATATTTGTGTCCCGGTCGAAGGTTAAAAGCTGCCTTTGTAGCGTGTTAGCTTGTTCTTGTAGTGTCACAGCTTTTTCGTAGAATAACTTGACAGTCGTGTAAAAATCTGCTTGCAAAAGTGCAGATGTGTGTAGTTTTTGTCGTATTCTTGTAACTGGTTGTCAGTAGCCTTGCTTCATCTTTTGTCGCGTTAGCATAAATTGTTTGCTGGTAAATGGCGCTTGTGAAGCTCCTGTGCTAAGGTAGTGGTGCCTTGCCACATAATTTCATTATGTTTACGTCTGTACCACTAAGTTTTCGATAACTGACATATAAATTCATATATTACATTTAATATATTATATTACAGATGGAATTTTTTGAAATTTTTTGACAGATTGTATTAGAATAGTTAGGAGTTTTCTTATACGTAATGCAATTCGCAATAGTAATAATTTGAATTACTCTTAAGCGTACTTACTTACGTTACAAGTGAGCTCTTCCATCAGCTCGCCATTCTAGTGTCTGGTTCAATTTAGATAATATGTAGATATCCATCTCAATCCTCTCCTGTTGTTAGATATCGTATTACTCCTTCGCTAGGCTGATTTTGATGAAGATTGTGATTAATTTCCAGACGCGACCCTGAAAATAAAATAAAATCAACGCTGTTGCATCGAGAGTAGACGTCAGTATGTCGCTGTGAATGCAAGTTCGTAGCATGATCCCTTCCTAGTGATGGGTAAAGACTCGGGAGATTTAATTTCCCAAATGTAGTTTTCAGCTATCGCAATGTAACCCGATCCGGTTTGGTGATCTTTACATTAAAGTTATCAGTTGATTGGGCCCGGCCTTACGAACGATTTCCATCGGATGGCTCGTGCCTCCCATCTGGAAGTCTCTGAGAACTTTCTAAGTGATTAAAGTGACAATTTCTCTGCATTTCAGGCCTCGCGTCGTTAAGACGTTGGTGTGTGTCACGGACCCCTCGCAGGTGCTTTGTTTAACTAACAGAGCTTCAGATAAAATATGTTTTATTCTTGCTTATAATTGCTCTCCGCAAAAGACGAAAATAATCGGCTTACAAGACGGTGAGGGAAAAATTACCCGACTTATTTGTCGAAACCTTTGACATAAATGTGCCGGTATTTTCCAGCTATTCTTTGCGCTTTTTTACGTCTGAGAAAAGTCGTTTGGTTTATTTGTCTTCGACTGTGTGATAGCCAGCGAAAGGCGCGTGACGAAAATTAATATCCCTGTGCCAAAACGCAGCGGTGAAGTAAGCGATATAATTATAGTTCAGCTGATGCCTGAAGCGGCGTCGGCCATTTTGTTTTTCTTCTAGGTACAGTCCAGCAGGCAGACAGCGAGGGCTTATGTGTGGATTAGACGCAGAGTTTTTCGTTCGTAATGAATTTGGATTTGAAACTGGAGTGCGCGGTATACCCTACATTGTGCAGTAACCCCATATGTTGTTATATGAGTTTGGCTAATGCTAGGAGTTACTGTATAAATGAGGAATAGTGTAAAAGTTTCGTAGACCAAACGCTTTTACGTAAAAAGTATATTATGCGGGTTATGCGCTATTAATTATGTTCTGGTAAGTTCTTAGCGTATCTGGGTGTGATCCATAAAATACTATATGGATATTTGACGATCAAAATTTTGTACAGACGAAATGAGCGTCATATGGCAAAGTAAATCACCGGAATTATTATTTCGTAATGTGAATGAATGAATATGTGAAATTATTTGTGAAGGTAGGCAGGGCCTTATCCAGGATGTGTCCGCGTATATTTCTTTTATGTATACTGTAATCCTAAAGTACTGTCCATAAATAGCAATGTCATTTTGGACCGATGAACAGACTGCCTACTAATCTGTCGTATCAGTCCTTCCAAACGCTGCTGGAAACTATATCACCATCTGACTGCAGTATATCAAGATATATTTGTGCATTTGCAGGATTTATTCTTAGTACATTTTATTATTAGTAAGTTTTGACCGCGACTCGTGTAAACGAGTCAGATACATCCGATGAATCTCATGTTCCATCAGACGCGCAACAACAATAGTTTCATGGTAGCAGCCACTTCAAATCCGCAACACCACAAAGCAGCACTGCATGTACTAGAAGATAAAGCCAGTGGGCAGGTCTATGATAATCAACGAACTATTGCAAGTGGACAACACAGTTACGGGGAATATTACATAGACGAAGGAAAGGAAAATTCGATCCCCAGTGAATCAGCTCGCGACTATTGCGGAAAAGAATTAAACAAAATGGCGTCTGTGACGAAAGAGAGTTACGGAGGTGGTCGGTTAGTGGATGATGATGAGGATGATTACGATGATGAGGGCGACAGAGAAGTTTACGAAGACGATATCACGTTTGATGACGACGATGATGAAAACGATGACGATGATAGTGACGTAAAAATGAACCTGAGAACGAACGTCAACAAATTAAGATTCGATTCCGGTTTTGATTATACGTTGCCTACATCTTCCCCGGAAAACATGAACAGTTTTAATTCCATGTCGGATTCCAGTCACCTCTTTTCCGATTATCCGAAACATAATTCGGCGATCTTGGCGGATGGGAAATCCGCTACATCGTACTTGACGTCCACACCGCGTCGTATTTATGACAACAATAACATGATCAACATGCCAGAAGAAACAAAAGACATTCCTACCTGCTATAATGGAAACAATCACGTTCCTTCAGAATCTATTTTCGAGAATCCACTTTCTTCGGTAGCGAATCGTCTGATGACTTCTCCGGATCATAAAATTCAACCCTCGTCTTGTTCTGACATGCTGTTTACCTTGCTGGCGAATGACAAAAAATTAGAAGGTAAGAGATTCTAAATTTCATTTTATATTAATTTAATTTTAAGAGTTTCACCACAATGAGAGCTTGTGCTTGTAAACGGAGAAAATGAAGTTGTTTCTGCGAGTGATAGCAAGTACAGAAAGAGTGTGTTACCGGTACTGAGGTTTACTATTAGAATACGAGTGGTTTAATTCAATAGAGGCGGGATTGTATTTACTGCAGTAGTTTTCTCAGATTGTATTCAACTTATATGAAAAATTATGACTTGGAGTAAAAGTAGAAAATATTCTACAATGAAGAAAGCGCTATGCAACGTTTTTCTTGTATTGTGGAAGTCATTTAATCTTACTTCTGCTACCTTCTTACTGACCAAAATGGACATTTCTTCAGTGAGAATATTCTTCTATCCTACTGCTTTAATACTTGGGCATTCCATGATTCGATTCGTGATTTATTTGCTTGCAGAAGTATTCCAGTTATTAAAGAATCTTAATCCTATCAATATAAAGCATACGTGAAGTTTTATTTCGGATAACTCAGTCATTCATTGAAAATTGAAATTTCTCCTTTTCTTCAGCTAATAAGACTTTCCGGTATTCACGTCGACGAAATATCCATACAAATATACGTTTGCGAATACCACTACATAGCTTTTACTCAAGTTTTTAGGATCGCGATAAGGTATATAGAATGAACTAGCTGCTATATTATAGATTATAGAAAAAATTAATTAAATAAATAACTAGAAAAAAAAAAAAACGGAATTATAAAACGTCATACTGTAGACCCGTCGTTCTCATTTTTTTGCCACATTCCACCTTCCAACCAAATGTTAGAACGCATTTCCTCTTATTCAGGATTGTTTTACTCAGAAGGAGCATTCCTAATGGTATACATATAATACAACAGTTTGAATCTTCCCATCTGTGATCCCAATTCCTTTGCTGAAGTGCTGAAATTCAAACCACTAGCAGGTAGGACAGTAATATCACAGCATCAACTCTCACCCTGTCTGAAATATCTTGAATCTAAAAATACCTTTCAGCTACCAATGTAATATGCCAGTTCTAACATTCTGACTGTGTATGATAGCTTCGGGACCCCTGTCTGTCCCTCTTTCGTCGTTGTGTGTCGTCAAATGATTTTGGAAAACGAAGTTTCCGAAAATAGACAGCGCCTAATCGCGTTAGTAATTACCTCAAATCATTACTGCTGCCTCTTACATTCATGCACCATTTTCCTAATTGTTTTCTAATTGAGTTATCCTTCTCCTTTATCCAAGCCGAACCATGCCACTTGTTCGACTTTACGTTCGAGCTTGTCGAAAATTACGATCCATTTCGATTTTATTGGGTCTTCCTTCGCCGCTTGGCCAACGGAATATATTGTTAGAATGGAAGGTAATGAGATAAAATGCCAAAATCCCGATGAATATTGACGAAAATTTGATGAATTTTCTGCTGAACAAATCTCAGCATTTATTCAAATCGGAGACACGAAAGAAAAACGTTTTTTTTAAATGGTGTTTTTTGTTGAAAAAGATCACTTTTTTCGTCAGATTTTCCGTATATTAATTCATCGTAATAATAATAATAATAATCTAAAGAGATTCTGTTTACGGACGCATATGTATTTCATCTTCCAAATAATTTCCTCGTGTGCTGGTCGTTTACCCATTACCATCAATCCCACAATCGTTATTTTAGCGGTTTCAATACATCAGACAACGTTTAGGTTAAATCTAATGGTTATTTGTTGTTGTTTACTCAAACATACCTAATAGCATTAGGCTTCCTCGCGTTCCAAAACAGAATCGTTTCTGTATTATGACAACAGTATACGGCTAGCCAAAATGGAGAATGGAAGCGTTAGGTAAATTGTGGTTGTGAGGCGTTCGGATGAAGTGGATTAACCTAGACGGCGTAGACAGAAAAAATTGGAAATCAAATTATGTATGAATATTGTATTGAGAATTTTTCAATCGCGTCCATTAGACCAATTTTGTTGTAGTTGCTCGGTATAGCACTAGATGTATAGTTAAGGAATATGAGTTTTCTGTCGGATGTGTATACAGGACATGAAGAACCGTAATTTGAACGCCACCCGGATAGTCGTCGAGCTCATGTAATATTTATGTATATTTTACGTAGAAAGACGGCTAACCTACTGTTTCTCCTGTATATTACATTCTTCATTTGTTGAAAATGTTTCTTCGGACAACGAAATGGGGATTAGGTTCCAGGGGGCTAATTAATAACGTGTTAGATGAATTTCGTGTCGCTGCTTTACGTTTGAGGCGGTGACACGCGCTCACCTCTCCGACTATAGCCAGTGATACACTGGCCTCCTATTTATACATGAATTATTTCAAGTGGAATAGAATTAATTGCAGGTTATGCAGGATATTATGGATCTCTGTTATTTACGAAATGCTTTCGTTTGTTGGAATCAAAATTGTTTTGCGATGGTAAATGTGATAGACTTATTGTTCAAATCTTTTTAAGCAATGTCTCCTGGCCTTTTCATTATCGTTCTGAGTGACTCTCTTTTTTCTCCTAATTCTCCTCACTCCGAACAACCCCGTCCGTCTTCTACTGTTCTTCGCAGCGTCCATGTACTTTGAACTATCGTAAATACGTCAGATACTTATCAAAATGTCTTTGATATCAACGGACTCGCTAAATCGCTAATCTCGGAGCCCCGGAGCTTTTTTTCCGATTCCTCTTTCTGTTTCCCAACGCCTACGGACGTTTCAAACTGACTTGGGCCTATAATTATGCACCAGATGTACAATGAACCTTTCAAACTTTCCTTTGTAGCTAAATTGAAATCGGCTTTAGGACCAAACACTTAATTTATCGTTATAAAAATCGCTAATAAATTCCCGATCTAGGAGCGCGCGAATGACTCGAGCGCGGTGGAGCTCTTTCAGCTAAATTATTCATGGCAAATTGCAAAAGAATTCCGTTTTATTGATGGTTGAAAACCTTGCCTAAAACGATAAAAAGCATGCCTTCATCCCTGTCCCTTGGATAGTTCAGACAGCACGCCGTCACCAATTGTTGCTTATCGTTTGTCACTTAGCCGTCGTATCATGACTTCCGAGAGGCAAGACCGATACAATTTCAATCACTTGGCTCCAAGCGCCCTTTAAATGGGTTGACAGGCACCAATAAAACTGGGATGTAAATTAATTCGAACCTTTTCAATATGAAATGATAATTGATGGCTGAATAGACTTGTGTAGCCCGGCCAGGGTCACTTTACCTAGGAATTATCGTTGAGGGTCTATATCTGTTTGACTTATATCTTTGTATAGTCAAAGTAGCAATTGTTACGATCCCCGTGCATTCTGGGGGCACCTCGGTTTTACGTTGTGAATATTTTGGTCTGGTGCTTCTGTGCATCGGAATATGCCACTGGTCGAATGTACTAAACATTGTTGTGACACCATACGATGTTTCTCAGTGCGTTTTCTTACATCCTAGTGTCGTGGTTAGTCACCTATGTCGTGGTGTATAATTGCTAATAATAATAATAATTTGCTTGGTAAATCCGACTACTGTTATGGATCCGGTTTAGGCATTGAGAAAACTACATAGGTGGTAGCTTCCCCAACCTTTAATTTTGCACAAATCGACTAAATGTAGTTCTGACGACAGGCTGAACTTGAAGGCGGACCTAACGAGGTTGCTATTTATTCTGCTGTATGAAATATTAATTCCATAATTCAAAGGAAATGACTTCTCATTTTATTTTCACTAACATCCAACCAGATTCACTTTATTTATTTCTAACAAATTCTACTCCCTTAGCCAACTCGAGCCAGTGTGCCCTTTGACCGTAATACCTTTCGACGAAGTCATAAATATTCAGCAGAATCTCTAGTGAATTTCCACGATCTTCGGTCCCCCTCACTGAAATAAACTGCAAAAACAATAGTCAAAAACATCAGAAGGATTCCCAATATTTTCGACAACAACCATAACTCTCATCACAGCAATATAGCTTCCGTGGATCTCGTGCTTCGTGACGATAACTTAATTAACTGAAAGTCACTAGCCAGCCCCGCGTTCTATTTGAGACTAATATACGGGAAGGGAATATTAATTTCCAATCGAGCGACAGTTGTTTGCGTAACGTGGTCTTCCCATTACATTAGTTTCATGTTTCGGGTAAACAGAGTTTAGGATATTTTCCAGCTACATGGATGCGCTTGTGTCTGTTTATACGGTGGCTGTCATTATCTTTGTTAGGAATCTTATTGCTTATCGCGTAACACGGCGGCCCTTTCACCTTCCACGCACAGGGCAATAAAAAATTAATCGGATTGTCCTAATTCGTTTTCTAAAAGAACACGTTCAATTTTTGGCGTCCGGCCCAGAGAGTAAAAAAAACATGATTTTATTCGTCATTATTAGATTGGAATAATCTTCCGTGCGAGATCTTGCGAAACTCTCCGGAAAAGAATCTCAGAAATAAATGTACATCGCGTGTGGTATCCAAAGTTTCCTTGGGTTTTGCCAAGGTTTTATTTCGACTTATCGAGGATGAAGGCCCGGTGTTGATGTCACAATTAATTTGTCAAGCGAGAGTGAAAGAATATGTCAAATTGAGCTTTCTTGGTGATTTAGATAAGATCAACTAAATTTTCTTCCCAGTGTATATTTGTAAACATTTCAGACAACCGATTTCAGTAGCAATTTTTCTTCCAATTTTTTTCCGTCGCCTGTCGCGATTGAAACGGCGCCAAATTTGCGATGAGACCCTACGATAGGACGTTTGCGTCTGTTTCAGTTTGTTTATTACGTTCCGTTTTGTCTGATCTGCAGCCGCAGACAAAAATGGACTCAATTCTAAATGTGATAGCATTTGAAAACTGAATAAAATCTTCGTTTGAGAGACGGCTTAATAATTTACCGTATTGCCTATCAATATTAATGAAAACGTCTCGTACACATCATTTTCCAGCAACACCAGAAAAGATTCATCCAAGCGCGCTTCTAAATAATAGGTTAGATCAGTCAGAACATTTCATTCGTGCGAGATATCGGCCCTTAAATTCGTGCAAAAGCCTGCTATTTTCCGAAAATACCTTCACAAGGCAAGAAGGCTAATAGGAATCCTCGGATACACTTTTCGCGACCCACTTATCTTCTTATCAAATTATTGCTCTGAGGTCACCTTACATTTGGTAGTCGAAAACGCATGCTTTGTCCTTCTGAATAATAGAGTCGAGATCTCTACACTACCTTCCGTGTTCCAGCCGCCAGTAATCAAAAATGCAATAAAATACATCTAAAAGCATTGAAGCCAGCAGGCTGCTGTAATTTCAGTCCGAAACGGCTACAATGTTTAGTTTTAGTCAGTATTCTGTACGATCTGCCGTCAGATAATTACAGGTAAATGGCTTTCTACCGGTAATCTTTCATGTTTTCCATTTTGTTTGGCTTATCGACGATCTTTTGAATGTATTGGCACCTTTTGTTTCCGTAAATGGCCTAAAATCCCCCTTTGCTGATATATTTCAAAAGATGTTTTAACACCGCTGCCCCTGTATCAGGCCCGGATCTGGAATGAATTATGTAGTTAGACAACTTATTTTAACCGCATCTTCCCATTTCTCGTGTTAGATAAGGATCTCTTCAGGTCTTTCGAAATACTCGGACAATTTCCCATTTGGAGATAAACTTTCCAACTTTGAAGAGAACGTTTATCGTATATCATAGTGTTGTCTTGCTACTGCGTGTTATAATCCATTTTTAATGGACATTCTCGGTCGGACGCGTTATCTTAAAACATCTCTTTGGGAAATGAGGTAGCCCGCCTCATTAACGACTTTGTGAGATGAGGCCACTTCGGAAGAGACAAACAGTCGCAAACGTTTCTGCTTTGACAAAATGTAGATATGTTTGTACTGTCATTTCTAAATAAAACAAGAAATCGATTGCGCTCTCTGTTTGTCAAGTTTCGAGTGAATTATCGGAAGTTATTGCTCTACGCTTCTGCTAGCAAACAAACGCCTGAAACTTAGCGGTATGTTAGCGCTCAAGCCTACGAGCTCACGATCTCTGTGGGAGACTTCCGAGATTTCTTATCGTACCCCTACTCTCACGGTTCGAAGTGACCTCTGGCCGAATCTATTCTTCCCAAAAAATACTCTTTCCAATATTGGAATTTATGTTCTTGGTTCTGAGATCGCATCTTTAATCATACTTAACGAAACTGTTCCGGGTTTATCAGCATTATCTGAAACTGCAGAGCACGAACCCTTATCTCTGCATCAAACACTTAACGGCTGATAATGAAGACTTTGCTGTTTTGTTTCATTCGAGCTCAATTATCCTTCTAATACATCTAGAAATTGACCTTAAGATACGCTTTAGTAATGCGAACGACTCTTTTTTTGTATACTACTCCTCGTATAGTATTTTCATTCCATTATTGAGCCTAAAAATCTTTCAGGTATTTTCTCACAATATCATGTATAATAATAATACACTTTGCCACGTTACAATTATTGAATCTTGATTTCTGAATTTCCACCGTTTCTCTGATCGGATGTTTGTTCGGTTAATTCGGAAATGTAACCGAGTAAAAACAGAAAATAAGGGATCTCCCGCAATCATGGTGTGATGGAAATTGATGATCTTAACTATTATTTGCTTAGTCGATGTAATGAGTCGAGTTGGACAAATAGAAACAAATGAGATTAAGATAAGCGCAGTTGCTAAAGTAAATAGGTAATGCAGACGAATCTATGCGGGATCTCTGATGAATAAACGGAATGCCGCAAGCTTGTTTGCTGACAGACTTCCGTTTTTGAAAGTTTCCGTTCCCTCTCCCACAGTTAGCACCTGCGGTTCATAGCAGTCAAAGTAAAGAAACAAGCTTGCAACTAGTTTTCTCTCCTCTCATCAAAGAGGTAGACAACATCAGAACCCGAAGACCGTAATGTAAATTAAATGACCCTTCAAATGTCAGAGTTTTGCCGCCAAGTTTGTGTACACAAGGAGAAAAAATCGATGACAATGTAGTTAATGAGATGTTAATGGCCTTTATAAGATGGAATTAAACGAGAGGTTAACCAGAAACCTTCTAGATCCGTACATTCAGCATTCAAAAAACACAACCTTCCTAAAGTCGATTTATATCAATGAAGAATATAGACATGGTCGGAGGAAATCATATCTGCTCAGACGGAGTATTTACAACACCTTGTTCGAAGCTTTCCGATTTGTTGGAAAACAACAGTTGGGAACAACAGAAATCGGGAAAGTCGTGGCGTCATCATCCTTATGGAACCCCGTTAGGAGCTTCCCACAATCTTAAAAAACGCCTGGAGAAACGAAGACTGGATTCAGGATACTCATCTTGCTCTCCTGCTGCATCTCTATTCGATTCGATGTGTTCCGTCGTCCAACCTCCGACGAAATGCATTCGATTTGCGACATCGCCTGTGCCGATCAATTTTACCTTGGAGGAAGAAAAGGAATCTCCTATTCAGAAGAGCTCGGACATTATTTTCAAATCTCTCCAATCTTATTCCCCGGTCTCAGACGCTTCAGAAGACTCACCGAATCTTATTCCAAGCTTAGAGAGTCAAAATCTCTTGCCGCCTGCCAGAGACGTTCCTGAAATATTCGATATAATTTGGAGCGAGAATCCCACGCGAGGAAACGAAACGGTTAACGCGAAATCGAACGAAATAGAAGATTATAGCGATATTATGAAAGTATTGAGTAAGTGTAGTGAATCAGAAACTTTGATATGGAGAAAGAGAATAGAAGGATTTTCCGATACATCTCTACATTTATATAGCAGAGTTTTTAACATATAAACTGTTTTTTTATAGCTGAAATCCCGAAATGCACTGGATGTGAGCATCGTATTTTCGATCGGTTTATACTGAAAGTACAAGACAAACCGTGGCATTCGCAGTGTCTGAAATGCAACGACTGTAGTGCTCAGCTATCGGAAAAATGTTTCTCGCGCGGAAATATGGTCTTTTGCAAAGACGATTTTTTCAAGTAAGCATGCAATCTGTTCTTATCGTGTTGGTTCATGTCTAGGCGATCTGTAATTTTGATATTAACTTATTGTTTTGTTTCAGGCGTTTCGGAACAAAATGCACCGCATGTGGTCACGGTATTCCACCCACCGAAGTCATAAGACGCGCCCAGGACAACGTTTACCACCTGGAATGTTTCCGTTGCTTTCTCTGCCACGAAAAAATGGGAACGGGAGACCAATTCTATTTGCTGGAGGACAACAGGCTGGTTTGCAAGAAGGATTATGAACAAGCTAAATCTCGAGGTAGGATTATAATATTCAAATCTCTTTCATGTAAGATTTTTTTGGTCATGACTTCTGCCGAGCATGAGCCATATGTTTTATTGCGACGGCAATCATGCAAGTGATTTATGAGGATTATCTGTTTTCAACAGTATTTAGCAAACGTTTCCGCGATTGTGTCGAGGGAAAATCGAAACCTCGGTTCAATAAAATTAATTGTTAATGGCCTTAGCCCTTATGGTCATTTAGATTTCAATTTGACCGCAATCCCTTCGGTCGTATTGCAGAGAAGGGTTAGCTTTTTCATTCCATCTACTTTCGGGTACTAAAATTCAATCGATTTACGCTTATTCGGTATTAGCGAGCACATCAGAATTCGGTCGATTGCATAGTGCATTGGATAATCGAAACCATCGATTGATATTTTTATCTGTTAGATCCGACAAAAGCAATGTTGTTTAACACGAAACACGCTCCTTTATGTATTTTCATTCGTTCATTTTGTTGGTATTCTCAGTCAACATTGTTTCACGAGTGAGAATCTTCATTTCTTTACTTTATGAATAAGTAAAGGTAGCTCTTTTCATGCACTTAGGTGCATTACCGCCTGTACGTCAGAAGTTTATTGAATTTACGTTAGGCTTTCAAACGCGCATCGACCGAAGTCCTGCTAATCAGATAAACTCTCCCATGGGTCCACTTTCTTAACGTGGTCCTGTCATTTAACATTCAGCCCTTTCCCCAAATAACTAGCATGCTTGTCAAAACGTTGGATTCTGCGTTATTTTAGCACGCCTTCTCCCAGGTCTCTTGTTATAAATCTTGTTGTGTGTTTTGCTGCTTGTACCGTGGTTAACCTTAATGACTTTCATACACAGATGCGGATATTGAAAATGGTGTGAAACGACCACGAACGACAATTACGGCCAAGCAACTGGAAACACTAAAATCAGCGTACAATCAAAGTCCCAAACCGGCACGGCACGTTCGGGAACAGCTAAGTTCCGAAACCGGCCTCGACATGAGAGTTGTACAGGTAAATATAATCTTATCAAATATTATCTTGCTGTGGAGATATCACACTTTTCAAACCTACAAGTTATCGAATGAATACATGAAATAAATCGGATATTTTTTCAAAGGTTTGGTTCCAAAATAGAAGAGCAAAAGAAAAGAGAATCAAGAGGGATACCGGCCGACAACGGTGGGGTCACTTTTTCTCACGAAACCAGCTACCTTCCGGACCCACATCACCCATCGGCGATGCACCTGTTACGGCAGGCCAGAAAAAGCGTTCGAAATGTGGGAACAGACTAAACCATTGCAAGGATAATCAGCAAAACAGCCAAAGTCACTCTTCTCCTTTAGATGGATCGTCTGTCTTTCCGATTGGTTCACTAGGTAAGCAGATGACACACCTCATATTACATAACAATCATTAAAGAGTAGTATGACTGAAATAGAAGACGACAAGCTGTATTTTAATACTTCACTGTAATAATTCCAATTATCTATTCAGGTACTGGAATGCAAGGAGAAATCGCCGCATCGTTTCAAAGTGGTTGCGCTGTCGGTATAGAAGGTCCGAGTGTCCTGCCGCCAGTAATGGACCACAAGACTCTTCCACCTTACTCCGAAACCCCCATGTCGTTTTCTGAATCCAACCCCAGCCATTTTGTACACGGGCAAAACCCATCAGACGTTACCTATATGAATACGTTACCAGTTGGAGGTTCCCACGTTCCGTTGACAGCAGTACCCCAACATAACATTCCTGCTTTCTCTCTACCATTTCACATGGAAGGCAATATGGTTCCGGACCCTTCTACGCAATTTATGATGGCGACCGGCCACCTTGGTCCACAAGACACCGATTTAGTTTCCAACAGCAGTGGAAGATCTAACTTCAGTGATTTATCAGCCAGTCCCGGTTCTTGGTTGGGCGAGTTGGAACATGTTCAGCCATTTTAAATAATAAGATGTGATATTCTCATCAAAGCCGAGACGAATTCTCAGCCATCGAGCAGCGCGTGGATGGCAATCTCGCCGGTCGAAACATGATCTGACTCGTTTCGTCCAGAAAAATATTTTTGTGTTCCGAAATTCAATGTTTTCCCGATTTACTTGTGCAGCATGCTTTCCAGGACATCTCTTGGCGCTTTACTTAAAATTCTGAGTACTGATTCTACACCAGCAATAGTATTTATCGCCTGTTTGCAATATTTTTCTTTGATTCATAATTATTATTTTCCCTATTTTCTTGTTTTTTCCCGCCATGGTATCGGTTTTCTTGCGTTTACTGTGAGCCAAAGTATTTAATATAGTCACTGTGGAATCGAAATCTTCACTACTGGATGGACATTATTTTTTGCTTTGCAAAGGTGTTACCCTTGGCTAGTGTGGCATATAAATTATTTTAGACTATACTTTATGATATACCGTAGTGTTAACTAGAATAATTTATCGAAAAAGAAAGATGCATTCTCAAGGGACAATACTGAATACAGTTGGGGTAATGGGTTATGTATCTCGCATTAACTTAGCTCTCCTCTGCCACCTTGCGGAAGACGTAGGATACATGCGGTCCACAATCATTTCTTTTACAATACACGTCGTTACCTATTCAAAGTAAGATTTCAAAGAATATATGTATGCTTGAAATAGATATTGGTTGAGTTTAGTGAATGTAGGATTGAATTCAATACTTAAGATGTTCCTGAGAAGGCTTGGACGTGTGAAATATATTATTAGCTGGTTATCGAGACGTCTGCCATCTAACGTGAAATTCTGTTATTTGCAAACCGTCTGATGAAGTCAAGCTTTGAACAATTGAGTGAATGGACGTACTGGGTGGGGGTTATCCAATATCTTTTTGTTTGTATTCTCAATTGGGAAGTGAAGGTGGGCGGAAAGAAAGCTTTCAGTCGAGTATATAAACCGATGAACTTTTTAAATCGCACTATTTGTCATTTTCGACGAGAAATTACTCATTCATTTAGACTTGGTATTGTAGATTAGTTATGTTGGCGAATCCCGGTAAATTCCTTGAGCTTACGTTCGCCGTAAGGATAAGTTGGTCACGACTGATCTTTGGAATAGTTTCAAGTCAGTTTGAGAAGTATATTTTGGTTCTAAGTCTACTTAGAGCATATAGAAAGAATATTTTACGTGAAAATGTACGATCAGCGCTAAATTCTGAAAGAATGATTAGTAATAGATTTACCGAGATGCGTAATAACGTAATGACGATTTAATTGTGTATGTTGGACCGTTGATTGTTTGAACATAATAGGATAAACGTAACTAGAGCTTGGTCGGGTGCTAGTGTAGTCCAGTGATCATTAAAATAATTGGTTACATTAGGAAAGTTAGGTTTGCATGGGGTAAGGGTTTGTTATCACTAATCCCGCCCCTCACCCAACCTTAACCTCATCCAAGCAACCCCAACCTAACGTAACCGGGGTTTCGTAGGATTACTAAACTAGTACCCTTGGTTGAACTACACTTATCACATAAAATAAGAACTCAGATATTTGAACTATTGCCATTTAAGATTGGGATACTGGTGTGACTGGAAGTTTGACCTAAGGATATAGATAAAATCTATCGTGTCCACTGGTATCAAGTTATATAAAAAACACGGTTTGACGGATTCACACCAAATTCTGTGCGGTGACGTAGGGTATCCCTGCATAGCTCATGTATGTGTTATTCTTCGATAAAAAATGCCTCGGGGCGTGTCTGGGCTACTGGACTGCAGTAATTCCCTCCTTCCCTCCCCATGGGGTCAGGTAAAAAAATATTCAACTCCATTTTCCATTTCAAACCAAATGTTTACACGAAGACCTTTAAATGCTCACCTGGCCAGCGGCAGGTTTCTCTGCTATGTATCGTGATAAAAACTAAAATGGAACGCTGTAAAACATCAATAAGATAATAATAATAGAATTCATATGTCAAGTTTCTTGAAAATATGTTATATGGCAATATTAATATTTAGCAAGTTAAATGCGATGAAGAACTGAAGACTGGATCCTATTAACAAGAGGGTATGGCTAAACTGCAGGAAGCTCACTTACATTTGGGAATGTCTGGTAAACGCAACCCTGGCCCTGACTGATCTATACATTTTGTGGTTTTCACATTCAAGTCACTTCTATTTCGGTGTGCATGTTTATTAAGACTGCAAGCATTATTTTGTATCAGCTTACTAGTCTTCTGAAAACCTGGGTAGGTAGGTGGTGGTGGCTAGCAGTTGAACCTAACCAGACGAGAGTGATCTCATTACAGATTTGTTATCTTCATTTTCACTACACAGAAATACTTCCTAGCCTAAACCTGAATTTATTTATGTCGCTGAAGTAAAGCGGTACTAAATTTCACTGACACAACTGACTTCGTACCCGAGGGGATCCTCATCTCACTTTCATCACTTCAGAGTCCGGTTGCATAATGACAGAAGTAAGTTCCGTCATTCTCATGCTTGTCCATCTTAATGTTATCTGAAGACATGTTGTCAGAAAGTGTCATACACATACTCAGGGAGATTTGATTCACAGACTGATGATTAGTGAGAGTGACATACATTCAATTTATCTTGTATTATCTTGTTATTTATAATTTGGTTTGTTTCCCTGTTACTAATAATAGCTGTGTCGTAGTGATTTATAGGCGAGCTTCAGGACAAGCCGCAGGTTAGCTAGTATTTTGGAAATGCTCCAGCTTCATTAAATTTCCATTTCTAATTCGAATAAGATTAAATAATATTAAGTTCATTTTGAATTAATGGATTATCAAGTAGCATCTTGCATAGTTAAGTTGCTAGCTGTATTTTGTCCCTGATTCATTCGAGCTCATGGTAGATAGCACAAGGTAGAACCTGCTTGCTACAGAGTGCTTAGGAAGTTCAGTTATATTTTTTACTAGTTTAGTAGTAGTGCTAGTCGGGATTTATTCACTTCCAAAGCGGCAATACGAATT
>QXVX01001339.1:0-16490 GCA_013436065.1 Halocynthia aurantium | reverse complement strand
TAGATTCTGTTTCAGCCCGATGCGCAATCAAGGATGATGCAGGAAAAGATGACCACCGAATGGAAATGCCAAGCAATTTTTCCCCCAGAAAAAATAGTGGCATTGCAGCAAAAGCCTTGGCACAATGCGAGCAAAGCAAACAAAATAACTTCTAGATTGACTTGTATAAGCATAAGTTTCTGCCGCAGTAAGCTGTTCTATATTCCTTCCATAAGACGTATTCAATATCGATCGCCTGCCAAAAAAAAAATGAAAAAAGTGTCTATGTAAGCACCCTAAGTGGTCGCAAGACATATATACCGGACCCCGCGCTGATTTGCACATATTTGACCCGGTAAGTGCGAGAGAGGGACTGCATTCAGTACAGAAAAGACAAATGTAAACTGTTGACCAGAAAAAAACATATTATGGTGATCGCCCCCTTCCGGTATTTCGGATAAAAGGATCGTCAACCTGTACTTCAAATATTTGTGAACGTCAAACGAAAAGTGTTTTTCGATACCCCGTTTACTCTATGATAACGTGCCTATCCTACAAATGTTCTTATGCCTTACTAATGCAGTAAATTACTTCAAGCTTTCATTATATGTTGACAGTTCTCCTTAGTCCGTCCATACCTTTCGTCAGAGCTATTGCGCCATTTTGCATAATCCACGAAGTGACGATAGCTTACGTAAGATCAATGACGTAGTCAAAAATCTCATATACTCAATAGCTCATTACGTATACATCATGACGCAAGAAGGTAAGCAATCTTTATTAATGTATGATTTGAGAGCGCGGTAGATTATATCTATTGACTTAACTATTCTGCATGCTGCAGACGATGTTGTTGTACTGTTTTTGTGGAACAAGGTTGCGTGCGTCGTACAATACTGTACTAATGCACTACAGTACTACTCTATGCACTACTGTAATACTCATCCCTGTTCTGCTGACTACTTTCAGATTTATACCAAACTGTTAACGGAAATAACGCTTATCGTTTTCATTCACATCATAAGTACAATTGAAACACAGTGTTCCCGCAGCGCAGTAGATAGACAAGTATATCTTACGGTAAATGAACGTTTTAAGGTAGAAAAATATATTTGTACGCTTACTGACAGTCAAATTATATTAAAGAACTGTGTACCGAGATGCCTGTGTGAGTTTAGAAGGATAAGGCGTTTTGTTTCATTTCCGTGTAGTGTTTGAATTCATTGTTCTTTTCTTCAGCACTACATTTTGGTAAGGAATACATCATAGTATACATATAGTAGAGGCCGGCAAATCAAGGCTCGTGGGCCGCATGGCGCCCGTAAGGTCCATTCGTACGACCAGTATATGATAGATTTTTTAAGAGCTAGAAGCAACCCGATTCTAAATTCAGTTGCATCTGTTTTTTTCTCTGTGTACCAAATAGTTCAGTTGTAAAATAAAAAATTTTTTTTGTGTAAATATTATAATTCAGTAATTATTCAGTAGTTGATTATATTTTTCAAATGAGATCCGCTAGAGACCTGACCGATGTTCATGTGGCTCTCGTGGAGAAAAATTTGCCCACCTCTGTTTGAATTCATGAAAGTCGGTCATGCATGACAGTTGACCTTAGAAATGACCTTCACATAGAAGAATGATTGCTTCGTCCGCTAGTGCGGGTTTTTCAAAATTCCTGTCAACTGTTGTATAAGTTCCCATGCCTTCTGCCTAAACCCTATACTTGATACAATAGCTGTGTTTATTGTATCGGGTTACTTGCTAGGTTTCGTAACTGAACGTATTATATCGTGAACTGGGCGTGAGCTTCACATTTAACGCTGTGTAATGTGATTCAGCAGATATGCCGGAAGATTTCAGCAGACAGTGGATTAAACCCACGTTACTATTGTGCATCTATGGATTCTTCGGTTACATTAAGCCATCTGAGCCATACGTCACACCATTTCTAATGGTAAGTGATTGATATTCGATGTTCCTTTTGTTTTTAATATATGGCTATAATAGAGTTTCACAAAATTTTACCGGCACAGTAAGTCCTCAACATACGAACAGGTTACGTTCCAAGAGGTGGTTCGTGAATCCAACACAATAAAAATAAATACACAGGTAATGCCTATACAACCACATCGGTTCCCATTAATCCCTTTTAAACAAATCAGTGTAAATATTTTACTGTTAGCATTTTAAAAGGTAATGACAACAAATAATCTTAGAAAAATCTCTGAATTATCAAATACAAACGCGAAACAATCACACGATACACAGTACAACTACTTCGTGAGATAGACGACACGTGACCGAGAAAAAAGCTGCGAGATGTGTGTTGTTGTTGACAATAACGAGCCAAGCGATAGATTTGCGAATGATCATATCTAGAGGACTTACTGTATAAGTGTAGTGAAGCGCTATCACTATCACAAACTGGTCATGTTAGGTTAGGGATAACTAACAAATACCCCCTACCCTCATCAAACCAAACCCACCATATTATAACAGGGTAATCGCAAAGTCCAAACTACTTAACTTGGGGTGTAATAATGCGAACTGGTATGATATCAGTTTCATATACTAATTGATGGACTGCAGAAGCATGTTTTGATAAATTTTGACACATGAATACATTTTACGATAGCTTATATCTAGAATTGAACTTGTTGAAGTTTATAACGCTGTCGCGAGTTTGCAACTGTCATAATACTAAAATATGTGGCTACTAGTGCAATCCTCATTCTTTCCCATGTTCAATCTCCTCCCGGAAACCGAAAAGCTTTGAAGTATGCGCACTGTATTTTTGGTATTTAATTGTATCTACTTTCAGGGTCCTCATAAAAATCTGACTGAAGATGAGATAGTAAACCAGATTTTCCCAGTATGGTCATATTCATATACAGCGTTCCTCATACCGATATTCCTTCTTACCGATTATCTGCGGTACAAGCCAATCATCATGCTGCAAGGAGTTGGGTATGTTACAGCGGAAAATAATACGAAGGCTTTCACCTTTGTGTATTTTTGGAATATACTTACACTGAACAACAATATGTACAGTGAAAAAATGATATACTATGCAGCCCTGTCATGGTGTGAATAAGGTGTGTCATGGTGTGAATAAGTTATTATAGGAGTGTGTGTATGACTGTGACAGAAACATTGGGTAAAATTCGAATAATATGATTATGTTATTTGAATATAAAAATAGGTAGATTTAAATTTACGTTTTAGTTAATGTGACAATGTTTTCTACGACTTTCAATATTGTGATGTATGGTATGACCTTTATCTCAAGAGTATATTTTTAAATATATATATATATTTTCTCATTTCAGTTATATAGCATGCTGGTTGCTGCTTATCTTCGCCAAAGGCGTGCCACTCATGAAGGCTATGCAGGTGGCTTACGGCCTTGCAACAGCTTGTGAAATCGGTTATTATTCTTACATTTACAGGTAGGGAAATGGATAGTTCAAATTTTCAATTACATCTCTTCATTATGCAGCCTTATACAATATTATTGTTATATAAGTATATGACAATTAACCTGTTTTAGTGTTGTTGATGCTGAGCATTACCAGAAAGCAACATCCTATGTACGGGGTGCGACATTGCTTGGTCTGTTCATCGGTTCAAGTTTGTCTCAAATCCTTGTGTCAGTCGCCCACATCGACTACATTTATCTCAACGTCATATCCCTGATTGATGTCTCAATAGCATTTGTTATATCCTGGTTCCTTCCCTTTCCCAAAAAGACTCTTTATTTCTTTCGCTCTGGACGAGCACGAAATAATTTCCGGGCCAATGTTCAACAAACTTCTTTCAGCTCAAACAAGGTTTGTCCATATGAACTTATATTTGAATCACAGTGGTGGTGGTGCCTCGTAGTTCGCGCGCCACTAACATAAAACTCTGAATTTGAGAGAGATTTAGTACAAAGTTTGATTTGCGCTAGCTGCGTTAACACCATTTATTTTTGGTGTTTTTGTTTATAATAACCCCAATCTATTAACCACGGCATCCAAGGAAAGTGTTGAGGCGTGAGAAAAATTGATTCCTCGAACAATTCACAGTTCGAACGGCTTCGTTGGACGAATTAAGTACGAGGCACCACTGTATACTATGGACTATACCACATTGATAAAAATGGCAGAAGTATAGTTGAGTTCTTCGATACTATTTTTTTTTAGAGTTTGGGGCCTATCAACACCGAGGAGACTGCACCTTCGTCAGAAGTTTCTACTGAAGAAACTCTTGAGATATCTGCTCTAAAATGGATGTCAGTGCTTCATGAACTCTGGCAAAATCTCAAACACTGTTACTCTTCCAAAAATTTGCTACGATGGTCCATTTGGTGGGCTCTCTCAACTTGCGGATGGATTTTAGTCGTCAACTACATCCAGAATTTATGGGAAACCATTTTGCCGAGTCAGGGGAACGAGGATCGGGTGTTTAATGGTGCTGTGGAATCGGCGGCACAGNGTACAAAAAGTAAAGACGATGAAAATATCTTTGTGACAATGAGAAGCTCCTAATGGAATATATTGATATGACCACATTAAACTTCCCAAATTTGGCGTGTGTCATCTGAACATAATAACTGATAATAAGGGGTAGCTGGTTGCAGCTCGTACAACTTTAAAACACCTTTCAATTGATATAGCAAGCTAATGTTTACTGATTATTTTTGCTAACCCATTCAATCAAGATATTAGTTGTGGTGGCCCATAGTATCCTGCAATACTTTACATTTATTCATTCCTCCTGTTATAAATTAAGTTAAGAATATATAGTGTTAGTGTGCTGTTATATATACTGTTATGTGCTAGTGTCATGAAATTATAACCCTGCTTCCGATTCCGATATTGTGAAGATAAAGCTTCTGCTACGCTTACTATAATTGATTTGAAAGAAGCAAATGTTGTAATGTGTTCTGATAACTGTTACTGTGAAATAGACGAGGCTCATTATGCAGCTCAGCATGTATGTTGTTGACAAGTTTATCACAGACCGTTACGGATTTCACGCTTTGTTAAACATAAGAAAAATGCGGATTTCTGACCTAAATAGGTTTATTCATCACAGTGGGAACTTTCATTTTAGTCTGCCCTTAATACCGTACCTATTGAAAAGAGTTTTCTTTAAGCTTTAGTCGTGGTAGACGGGAGGTAAAAAGAGAGACTTGATAATCAGACGGCAACCACAGATAAACTGCTTGTTCCAGACCAAGTTAAACCTGCAGATATTATCACTGTAGTTAGTATAATGAACTTCATCCAGCTGGATATAGTCGTTTCTCTAATTTTACTTTTTTCCTGTGAAGATATTCGAATAGGTAAGTACTGCAGCAGCCATGGAATCCAAACCAATGGGTAAACGTTTTCTGTTGAAATGAATATAATCTTGTTTATGTGCCGTTTAGTCAGGGCCGAGAATTCTCCCTTTCTTGATAAATTTGAAGCGAATTCTTTCTTGAGAAGAAATCGTCGAAGTAATCGCGGCTTTATACTTGAGGAGTTCTCTCCCGGGAATATGGAACGCGAATGCGTACAAGAAACCTGCACGCAGGAAGAAGCCTACGAAATATTCGACGATGTGGAATTGGGGGTAAGCATCTATCTACAAGACTAAATAATGCAATACCTTTCTGAGTCGTAAATTTGTTAATTTATCATTTTCAGAGGGCATTTTGGGCAAAATATTTAGGTGAGAACATGCATCGTATTCGTCATCGTGATGTTCCTTTCAAATTCGCCGTTAGTTGGACACTTTTTTCCATGATAAAATTTGTGTTCTTGCAGCCTGTGACCCTTCGCCATTTACGAAAAGCGAGATCGTCTTCGTACCCACGAAGGAGAACGAAGCACCCATACGTTCTCGCCGAAAAAGAAGTCGCAGCGAGTCAGATGTGCCCACCGTGCGCGAATGTTTACGAGGTTTGTTACGGATAACTTACTTAGCGAGCTTTTTTAATTGAACTGCTGTTTAGGATATAGCAGTAAGTATCGATTTCTTTATCAGATACCGATCAGTGCAATCCATCACCATGCGTTGAATCGAAAACCTTGCGATGTGAAGACGGCATCAATTCTTTCACTTGTGTTTGTAAACCAGGATACTCGGGGCGGAAATGCGAACTTTGTAAGGCAATTTCCTTCGGCACATTTCAAATTCACAGAATTGCGTACGATGTGCCGTGTAAATACTTTTAACACGACGTTTCTTTGAACAGTTATTAATGAATGCGCGAGCAACCCTTGTGGATCCTTCGGAAATTGTGTGGATGAAATCGCCGGTTTCACGTGCAAATGTGATTCCCGACACGACGGTGTTCAGTGTGAAAAAGGTGAACTATGCATATCACTAAGCTTGTCTTGTAAATATCTCAAATTGTTTGTACGTGTACTCCTCATACAACGACCACTTTTGTTAACTGCAGTATGCATATACGACCGTTATCACGACTGCCATCTACCACCGTTAGAACCTCACGAATAATGTTATTCAGATAATTCATCTGAAATTACTATCTCATTATCAGAACCGTTATCAAGTTTTCTTTACACTTCTCCGTCTCACCATGTCATGAGACTTCTTCTTATTTACTCCAGCGCTTCGCTAGTTAACTCCTCGTCTCACCATGTCCTTAGACTCTTTATTCAATGTGGCAATTCGCTAGTCCGCTTATCTCTATATTCCCTGTAAGTCTCAAACAGTACCATTTCCCACCGTTAAGTATCATGTTTGGGAAGTGATACCAAGCATCGCATGTCTCCCACAAATTATTCGTCAGTATATCATCACCCGTTACTGTTATATTCTCTCCACTACTATTGGTCACAACCATTACCATTAAAATTCTACTCCTTATAATGTCTTAGATACAGCTTGTAATGGTGTGTGGTTTATTTTGCAGAGATTACCGACTGCAGAATATTTGGTTGTGAATCTGGGAAATGTCGATCCAGCGAAGAGTCTAGTGATTACAGCTGTGTATGCTATGATGGATTTAAAGGAGAGAGATGCGAACTGGGTAAGAAGGTTTGATGAAGCGCAGTGCCTAGATTTGGGAATAAAATGAAACACAACCTGTACATTTGAATGCCTACCTTTTTCATCAACAAACTGTGAAAAGAATGATGTGTTAAAATGGTTCTCTCACACATTTATACCTTTTTTTCTTACACCTAGACATCGATGAATGTACTGAAATGAAAACCTGTGATCAGGATTGTAGGAACACTAGAGGTGGATTCGAATGCTCTTGCAAACCAGGATTCATATTAGATGTGAAAACGAAAACCATATGCAAGGGTAAGACTATTATTATATTACTATTTGGTGACATTCTGATTTTACCTTTGGAAAATTTTAGATATCGATGAATGTACGGACACTTCGCATGGATGTAGCCATCAATGTGTTAACACTGTGGGAAACTTTCATTGCATTTGTAATTTTGGTTATCAACTGGACAAACTTTATAGGTATGTATATTTATCATATGATGTATCAAGAATTATTTGGATGCCATGTCCAAATAAAAGGCTAAGTACTCGAAAAGCTGCTATTCTAACTACAAAAATATTTATGAAATCTGTCACTGTACTGCCATTGCATTGTAAAATTTACTCGATTATTAAAGTAAAAATTTTCTACGATTCTAAGTTCTGTTTTTAACAGTCGTTACTGCGAGGACATCGATGAATGTGCCGCGAATAACGGTGGATGTGCTGTCATTGAAAGTGGATGTGGTCTTGACAGAAAACCGTGCAAGACCTGCTATAATTCTGATGGAGAATACTCCTGCATATGTCCCCGAGGCTTCAATTCAATGAATGACGGGCTGCAGTGCGAGGTAGGGTTAGATTGGTAGACCTATAGAATGCTACAGGAAATTGGCGTGTCGAAAAGTGGAAAGTGTTGCTTGTTTTGACAGGCATAAGAGATGCCCATTAAAAAAATCTAACTACTGCAATAAACAAACTTATTCAAAAGAAGTTTGTTAGATCCATGAAGATTAAAAGCAATGCCCTGTTAAATTGTGGTTCTAGTGTTCTATCATTCTAGTTATAGCAAAGTTACACTGTAGGAATAAAATCATGAATAATCTTTGAATATCATTATGGCATTCATATCAGGATATAGACGAATGCGATGGTGCAAAGGGTGGAGACTGCGAGCAAGGTTGTGAAAATTACCCCGGCGGTTTCCAGTGCATTTGCGAGGAAGGTTATAAGTTGAATTTTAATGGCCAAACATGTTTAGGTAAGGATCTACAAAGCCTTTGGTGTACATAATTTGATCGAAAGACGTTATCGATAGATACCGGTATTTGCCTGTTCAGATATCAACGAATGCATCGCCGATCACGGTTGCGAATACAGATGTGTCAACAACCGCGGAAGTTACACGTGCGTCTGTGACCGTGGGCTCAAAGTAGCTGAGGTTAGTATAGGCATATATCAATGAATGGTGAAAGATTATTTAATTTAAAATCTTTTATAAATGAAATTTTATTAACAGGATGGAAGAAGTTGTGTTGACCTGGATGAATGCCTGATGGGTGACACAAGATGCTCACAGCAATGTGTGAATACAGTTGGCAGTTACTCATGTAGTTGTGAACCTGGTTACAGATTAGTTGGGAAATATCGATGCTCAGGTATGCATTGTAATCAGTTTATTAAATTTTCATATCATATAATTATTTTTTGCAACATGGAATTAATTGGAGGGGATATATCAAAGTTGTATTGCTATCACTGTGTATTTTTCAATTCTAGAGATCAACGAATGCCTCAGCAATCCGTGTGGTTTCAACGGTCAGTGCTCCAACGAAGTGAACGGTTATAGTTGCGAATGCAATGAAGGATTTTCTGGTGACTTGTGTCAGATGAGTGCAAATTCTTGTGCCAGCAATCCATGCTTTGAAGGAGTATGCCGGGAAGTGGAGCAAAGGTATTATAATTTTTCTTTGCCCTGTGTTACAAGTTATTCAGCAAGAATGAGGGGACGACTCATGTATTATACCAATATCCAACGTCAGAGATTCAGCTAGTATGGAAAATAAAGAACCGCATAAATAATGTAGTGTATATATCGATTATAGTTTTATATGCGAATGCGACGAGCGGTTCACTGGCAGACTCTGCGAAGAAAAAATCACGTGTTTGCCCGGGTATTCATACGAAAATGACGGTTGCCAGGACATAGAGGAATGTTTGGACGCAGGAACTTGTGAAGGCGAATGTACCAATACAGAAGTATGATTTCCATTTCCTAGTATTTCCGTTTTCTGTATAAACATCGAAAGAAGTAATTTCATGACATGAATATGTAATTTTTTGCAGGGTTCCTATATTTGCTCTTGTGAAAACGGATATGAAGCTGTTGGAAGTAGATGCTTTGACATAAATGAATGCTCTACAGATGAAATGGATATATGTCAACAAGTATGTAACATTGCACATGGTTCTAGCTTGATGACTGTGACAGAAATCTTGATGAAAAACATTTAAATTAAATTAAAATTCATTTGCTATTTTTTCCATTACTTATAATTACATTTGTTCTGATGGAAATAATGATAAGTCCCATACAATGTGATTTTTGTGTATAATACAGAGATATGGTAAAGTTTATTTGATAATTTACTGTAATTTACAACCTATAAGGCAACACAGCACATAGACACGGCCCCCAATATATATTGTTTTAGTGAGAATATATCTTAACAGTAATAAGAATGAATTTATTAGTCATCTCCGGAAGGTAATCTACAATGAAGATTTTTCTATTGTTTTCAATATCTGCATGAATGAAAAAATTTCTATTCAGCTATGTGTCAATTCTCCTGGATCATACAGATGTACATGCAAAGATGGGTTTGAGCTCAATAGTGAAGGAACCTCTTGTGAAGAAGTGATTTCTTGCCCGTGGATCCCATATTCTATATTAATCGAGGAACACCTTGTTCTCGGGAAGAAAATTAACGATTTTGCAATGCAAGAAATCGACTCGATCTCAACAAAGTCAGTAATAGCATGTGTGCAGTGATAATTCTTGTATATAACGTAACATCATGACCTTGGTGGCCATTCATTCCCAGTTTCATAGCAGATCTTACCAAGCATATTTAGCTAACAAAGGTTATATTAAAATTGATTATATTTCATATTATAACATCATTAACTGTGCCTTGAGTTTTTGGCAAAGTTTGCATTGGTTACAATATTTATGGTGAAAGCATTCAAACTTTTATATAATCTGTTTGCCAAATTATTTTTTGCAATTACTTTTCAGTGTTGTCGATCGAAATTTTCACTTCTACACTTGGGTAATTATTTAATGATTTTCTTTTCTCTACAGGTTCAAACTCGATTTTAAATTCCGAACATTCGACAAAAATGGAATCGTGATTGCGATGACTGATCAAAATGCCGACAGATATCTATACGCCTTTCAGAAAAATGGACAGATGATTTACGCCTTCAACTTTGATGGAATACACAGGGAGATCAGTGGGAAAAAACCGTCTGAGCACTCCTTGGCTAACGGAAACTGGCATAGAGTAATTACTGTTTATAATCCATCTGTTCTCTGTCAACATTCATCGAAACATTGCTCAAACTGAATAATCCATTTGGTATCAACATATACGAGGATAAAATTCAAATCGATCCAAAAATTTAATCTAATCTAGCCTTAAAATCTCCTCAATAATGAGCGGGAGGGAGACCTGAAAACATTATTCATCAGATTTGTTGTTTGACAAAGAGGATTATATGTAGAAAATTCGGTGGTCTTCATCACACGAAAAATCATTGTGAAGTTATTTGCATCTTGGATTTGCAAGAACTAGTTTTTGAAACGATATATTTTCTTTCAACAGCATGAGAATGTCTGCTTCCGCTATGCAACTTAAATCCGTCGAACCTCACATGAAGTATAGATGCATTGCATAGTATTATTTTCCCTCTTAGAAACACTACTTCATGCTCTCTGCAATGCCATACTACTATACAGTCCTGATTTTATGATGGCATTGCATTAGGAATTTAATTCTAATTGTAAATAAGCTATGGTATCTAATTCAGTCAGAAAAATATATATTAGGTATTTTTACTTCAAAGGATTCAATAATTATTCAATGTCATATTACTATTCTTTATTGTCCTTCCAAGTGAAGTTTACTTCTGCGACCCAAAATTGGGTCATAATGTTAGAAGACCACAGATCTTCACTATACTGGTACCTAAATTTCCTCTAATATAGTAATTTTTCAACAGATAATTATCAAGAAGCGAAAAAATCAAGTGATAGTGGTTCAAAATCGACAAAAGCTCCCGGTTGCGAAAGCGTCATCAGATCATTTTGAAACAGACCACTTTCTCTATTACGGAGGAATTACCGCAGAAAACCCGTTGAATGCTGTGCTATCACGCTATGCCTCCGACGACCTCTATATTCAAGGCTGTTTCATGCAAATTCAAAACAAAGGGATCGTTACCAGATGGACGTCTCAGAAGGAGCAGCGCACCGGTTGTTTTGATTCTATCCAGCCAGGAACATTCTTTGAGGGATATGGATATTTACTGCTGAGTAAGAATTATAAGCTGATATTAATGGCTAGTTTAATGGGAGAGGAAAGTCCTTAAAAGTGACATCGGGTGGTATTATCCTAGTCTTCTTTACAGCTAAATAGTATGGTTGTAACTAATTGGCTTCTAGAGCTGTACATACATAATAAGTATATAAAAAAGCAATACTAACATAGCAGCATTCACTTATATGCAAACGGTGCTAATGCTAAAGGTGATAAAATAATAATAAAACAATTTACATATATTTTCTTTGCAGATATACAGTTATCCGGTCAACTCCGCATGAGATTTACCTTCAAAGCCTTCTCAACTCAGGGAAGACTTGTCACGCTCATCGTTAATGACAGAAATCTTTTTACATTGGACATTGATGGCAATAAGGTGAAATATCTCTTATCTCATCTTATAAGCTTATCATATCGCTTATCAATAACATGTTTTTCAAGGTAACTGCAGAAGTGACCGCCTCAGATGGACACAAGTACACTTCAATCTTTAATTCGTCTGAAGATACTCTGCTTTGTGATAATGTGTGGCATGTTTGTGATTTTTCTATATCTACCAGCAAGGTAAGTTTACATGTCTTGGAATTTGGAATTTCAAATAATTTTGATAAATGTAGGTAGAATTTAAAATATACTCCCTTATTTCAAAAAGATTATAGAGGTAAGTTAAATTAAAAATCCTGCTGAATACTTTTCCAATACATTCCAGCTAAGACTTCACATTGACGGACTAGCTGCCTCACAGGTGACTGGAATGAGCAATGTAGCATTCGCTTCGTCCGCTCCGATTTATCTTGGAGGTTTACCAGGTATTGCCCATCGACTATGAATGTTTTCTATATAAAATACTTTTTGCCTGTTCTAACCTGAACTTCTTGACAGACAACTCCACAACTTCATTTCGCGGTATTATGCAAGACATCAAAATTAACAACGTTTTACTGGACATGAACGACGCGAAAGAAATTCAATTCGTCCGTACTCACTCCGCTCCTTTGTCTTGAAGAAACAAATATGGTATCGTTTGCTTTTCTTATTGTATTGAGTTTATACATTTCAATGAAAATTATGGCTTGTACCAAGCTTGGTAAGGTAGCATTAAAACCACACAGCACACCAGCTAATATAGGAATATTCATAGCTATGATAAGGTTGAAGACAAGGTAAAAATAGAAGACCTTCACAGTACGAAGACATTTTAGGTTGTTAAGTTCAATCCTTGATGTGCAGGATTTTTATGCATAGGCACTCTTTTTATGTCTTTTTTTATATTGTGCTCAACCCCTTATAAGGAATAGAGAATCCTCATAGCATAATCATAAAGTTGAGGGATAATAAATAATAAGCGCTATACATATCACTGAAATCCTTTTCTCCAAGTAGAATGCAATAAATATAAATACAGTTAAACATATTGGAAGCCCTAATCACAGTGCCTATATATCATAAAACTTCCAGCAATGTAGCTTAAAAGGTGATGTTTATCTGCTAATTTGTTAGCATCAGTACCTTCTGACGTTGCTCTAAGACAGACTAGGTAAGATATTATTTAGGAGAAGAAATTGTGATATTACATAGATATCTGGTTTTCTGCTATTCGGGCATAGGTAGCGCAGTTTCAATCGTACGTCTCTGAGTCGTGTCTGTCGATGTAGTTTCTTGATTTGTAATAGAACTTTGTTTCGGTAAATGTAAATTTTTTAACATTTCTGCATTCGCGTTTTTGGTAGCGTTGCGAGCCGCAGTCGAAGGTCTGCTCATTGACGCGTGAGATGCCGGTCGTGAACTCGCTGACCTTTGTGACTTCCTTCCACTTTTTCGTGAATAAGCAGAGGTATTTTTGCTAGTAGAGCGAGGTTTCGGTTTCACCAGTTTTGGGGATGGGTGGGGCGGTATGGGACTTGTCCTCGGTTCTTCGTTCCGACTGCCGGGTATCCTGGTGTTTTCGTCCGGTTTCAACCAAGCTTCTTTGACTACTTTCCTCAAGTAGGGAGAAGGTAGGATAGAATGACTCTTGTAGTGAGGAAACACTCGTGCGTTATGCATGCCTAACGGTTGAGTACTGGATGAATGTAATTTACCACGGCTTCCCCCTGTACGTACACTTGTGTATCCGACATAGGCTTCTGCAATTTAAAGTAAAGAGTTAAATTCTTGGTTCATTACTGTTTACCATTAAATTGAATGATGAATGTCTTGAAAATTAATTAAAAAAGCTAATTTCTATAAGACAATTAAGTCATTTAGCCATTTTTTCCCTTTTAACACTATCCTTCTGAACTCCGCGTGTTTCATTTTAAATAAACACGATACGTTGTTGCAAACTTGACGTTAGGTAATGGCCTGGACAAGTGTTAGTTATTTAGCTCTATATGTAACGTATTATACCTTGTGAATAGGATAAGGGCTCCAAGGTGAAACAGAATTTAATGGGTAATTCAGCAGTGGCGATAAGAACTGAAATAATTTTTAAAAGCGAATAAAAATTATATATCTCTATTCCTTTGTTCGCTGGATGCATTCCGTAATTGTTTGGAACTTTATTGGCGCTGTACAGTAAGCGCTTGCTCGTCAAACTTCCACAAACAAATATTTGCCAAAGGTGAGATTAACTGAACCGATTATAAACGTGACATTACGGTTCATTAATGTGAAGTTTATCTGTGTACACAGCAACTTAAATCTCTCATCAGGATGAGCAAATATTTATTTGATATGATAACGAGCCAAAGTGCTCTCAGAGCGTTTGTTTACCGGATTCGCTGTTGTTTTCCGGAATTGCGTCTTCGCCCTTGTAGGTTTTCAGGAAGGTTCCGAGCGGGTTCTGTCGGGGCACATACAGTCCCAGTCGCGAATAAGAACGCGAGTCCATGAAATGCGAACAGTTGTATCGAGCTCCGATTATGAAGGAATGAGGCGTTTCATTCGTGTGACACGGTATTGGTAACAGACTGGGATGAATACATCACTTTAATGTCATATAAAGATAAATATAGCCTTACTGGCGGACATGCATTTTTGGGTCCTGAACGTCAAGTGTTATGCACCTTTACAAACAGCAGTAACCCCTAGTTGACAGATCGCTACAAAGTTTTTAATAATTCCACCACTACATCTAACATTTTGATTAAAATTGCTATACTGAATTCCACAGACAATGGTGTTACAGCTGAACCTCTTCATAGCATTATCCAGCTCCCTTTTGTATTATTATTCCTGAAGCTTAAACTTCATTAGTTTGATAGTTTGACCCCCGCTGACCCATACATTTGCATAAGCATAAAGTACAGAGTTATAAAGTACAGAGTTTTAATATGGCTTACTCTTTGTTTAAATTCTGTCGGCAAGGTCTTGTGTCTTTCATTCCTGAAAATAATAGAAGATTGTAGTTTAATACATACTTTCAAAGCCATTTCGAACCGTGGAATTATGATAGCACAAAACTTCTTTTCCCAAAGTAAGCACTCCTTTTTTGTCAACCACAAATGTTACCTCACATAAATCTTCAATTACATTCTCTATTGACAACATGTTTCACAGAAGTAAAACGTTACGAGAAATTCATTCGGGCTCGAACAATTGTCTTTCATCGAACACTGGTTCTCGTATTACCTCTTTGAAGAGATGATTTCATTCCTTGTACACGCACGTATACGATCCAAATAAGAATCTCGTGGCTAACATTTAGGCAAAATTACATGAAAAAGGTGGACCCTGTCAGTAGACATCTGTCATCCGGAAAGTCAAACAAACTGTTTTTCAAACAAGCAAGAGGTCACAAGCTTATGTCATAAAATGAAGCACAGAATTCTGTGGAATGCTTACTGGCAGATAATTTGAAATGTTCTAAATCTCGCTTAGATCTTTGAAGTGGTATTTACAGCTCGCATATGATTCACAAATCAAAGATTTTGTAATGAATCTTTGAAAAGTTTTTGTTATTCACAGCAAGTATATATGATAGTGTTCAATAGGTGTTTATTGTACTGTTATTCTGCAGACAACAGTGCGATAATACCGGTATCTTACTTTTTAATTGGTCTTTTGTATCATCGGACGGTACTCCAGTCATTACTTGAGATGTGTGCTTGTTTCTCAGTTTTGATGCCCTCGTTAGCCTGTCTTCCAGAGCAGAATTAGGTCGCCGGGACGCCTAAGAATGTATTGATACACAAACAAGATTAAAATTAATGTCGATACTTCTAACGGGCACTCTTTACCTGTAAATATGTATGCATTTTATTCGGCCTGTAGTACATTTCCCCATTGACTATTATCGGAGCGCTTTTAGTTGATATACCGGACAATGGACGAGACCGCAGGCCGTTTAATGATTGATATTGTTCTTCCTGAAATTTTTAACTTAAAACTTATTTCATTCCTATAAAATTAATGCTCAATTTAATTTTTACCTTGTTGGATGGTAAAAAATTATCCATGAAAAGCGGAGCTTCCCCATTGTGTTTAATCACCCGGCAATTGATTTCATTGAACCACGAAGGGGGTCTTGTAGTATTGTCGCTGTTTTCCGGTGTCCTGAGAACCCTTTGCACTGATTTTTCAACTTCCGGGCGATCAAATGTGTAGGGAGATAGAGGATGGTCTTTTTTACCTAGAAGAAAATGCATTTCAATCAAATCTAAAGTATACCCTTTGAACTGAAGCATTGAAATAAAGTTCTAGCAATGATGAGAATAGCAAATGCTTTCGATTTTTTCTGTAAAATAAGATCCTAATGGAAAGGTTACTCGTGAATCTATCGCCCCTGGCTCTTCAGGCCAGAGTTACCTTTTTTACCAGGTAATCGCTTCCATAAATAGAAGTTTACCATCTCATAATCCAACCCTGTAGATATAACTTTTAATTCTCTCACCAATCACTGGGCTGATGGTGTAAATTGGAGGCA
>QXVX01001337.1:0-14589 GCA_013436065.1 Halocynthia aurantium | reverse complement strand
CATTGATATATGTTGTTTTCAAAGCACTCAAAAGCACTGAGACATCAAATTACCGGAAAGAGGTAATTCACAAAATCGTTAAGAGAGATATTTAAATGAAATAACTAGAAACCTTCCCCTGATATATCATCAATATGTACCGTAATATTCACGTATCACGAGTATTCAATTTTTTCGCGTTCCGATTGTTAAACAGGTTATATGTAAAATCAGAATTTTGATGAAAATAAATAAAGCCTATAAGCAAATGATAGTTTCGTAAATTTATGATTTGATGATTTTATCGTTTGTCTATACTGAATATCAACCAATTCCTTTTGGAAATGATATCACTATTAATGAAGATGCATTACAATATTGCATGGACAAATTAGCTTGTCGGGTGAATGAATATGAGTTTCTTATTAAGGTTCTTATCAAGTTATAAAATGGAACTAGCAGTCTTGAGCATACAATTTTTCGATGTGTCTCAATTCAAAATCACGAAAATTTCCAGACTATAGAGTATAGACACTAAGTATATTCATGCAAAAAACGTTATTTACAAAATTGGGTAAAAAACAGATAACTATCGTTCAAATATTCAAGTTTCCGTCCCACGGTGGTGTTCTTGTACATAACTGTGATTCATGATAACAGTTATCTTACAAAAAAAGTTATCTAGGAAATTTACCTTCGAATAAAAACAACATTAATAATTACATCAAAAAAGTCATTGTCCCAGAAGCAGTAATTGACTATTTGATAGAAGATACTGGATTAAATTGTCTTATAATGATATTTCTTTCAGTTTCAATTTCGCTGTGAGGCCTTCCAGCCAGTACGGTGTTTCATTTGCATTTTATTTGATCTTTCTTTTTAATAATATACGTAGGTCTTTTGCCAATTAAAAGTTTGTTGTAAACATGAAAATACGTTACGAAATTACATTAGATAGAAAACGAGGCAATTTTATGTCAGCAGTTTGTTGTGACATGTTCAAAAGTAAAGTTCCAGTATCGGAACGTACGTAAAATCGAGTATTTGTGTTATAGTGTCGCGCGTTATTGCGCTAGCTTTATGAAGATAGGCGAGGAATAATACAAATGCGATTTATTCGGTAACCGAGAAATATTTCTTGCTACTATTGTTGTGAGCAATAGAGTGTTACCGGAAGTATTTTGTGACATGTTCAAAAGTAGAGCGCGAGTTCCGGAACGTACGTAAAATCGAGTATTTGTATTATAGTGTCGCGCATCGTTCAGCTGGCCTATGAAGTTAAGTATGGAATATATAAATGCAATTTAGTCGCTAACCGAGAAATATTTCAAGTGTAAAGTATTATAGCAGTTCATTGTGATATGTTGAAAAGTAGATCGCGATTATCGGAACGTACGTAAAATTCCTTTTGTAGTGTCGCGCATCGTTCTGCTAGCCCCATGAAGTTCAGTAAGAAATATAAAAGTGCCATTTAGTCGCTAACCTAGAAATAATTCGCATTATTTTCACATTATTCTATATATTAATAGCAATTTGTTGTCACATATTCAAAAGTAGAATGTCGACTCGTACCTTAAATTAAATTTTCGTTATAAAATGTTATGCATCAGTATTGTCAGGCTAGCTAGCAGGTGGTTAACTATCGTGTCGCGTGTCGAGAATTACGCTAATTTAACCTAAAATACTGTCAGAATGACAGTGGTTACCACCATCACTTTCCAAATTAATTAATTTTGACAAAACAGAAAGACAAACAATATTATATAATGATATTGTCAAGCATATTTTATTTCAAGGTTATTTAACTGTATCTCTCTCTACCACTCGTAATGGAGTCGTTGAAGTTTAACAAAAACAACAAGCCTAGATTCTGGCAAAGACCAGACCACATAAAATTATCGTCTTCATTGTCCACTACAAAACGTTGCTTGTCCGAATGTGTATTTTCTCCTGCTATTTAACACTTACAACGCAAAATTTAGATTTACTGCTCCCCGGTGGACGGTTCGTTTTTACAAATTGGTATAAATATTCGGATTTCTTGTTTCAGCTCAGAGAAAGCAAAACGTTAAATCGATCGGGAGCGATATAGAGAAGCTGAGAAAATCTTGCAAAACCTTTGTAAAACTTCAAACGTATTAATACAACAGTAAACGTCCAAGCAAGCATAAGCAAAATTTGAATACGCAGACACGGCCAGTAGCATACAAGTGTACACTACAAGCGAAGAAAATGTCTCGAGAATTCGACAAAAATGGAGCATTATATATCAGAAAAATTCACTACAACGAAAACAGTTTATGCCGTTCGCAAGCCGGAACTGTTGTCGATTGTAAGGAACGAAACTGAGGCCGAAGACTACGCAATTATGTCTTAGTTTAAAGCTTTCTTTTCCGTGCTCTCACACACAGGCGAGGATCTAGAGTTCGAAAAAAAGTATCGTTATTCAGGACGATGCAAATAGCCAGCAACAAAAATTGCTTCAGTTACAACTGACTAATGACGAATGTGAATGGATGCCCTATTATCTGTTTGCCAGTTCCGCTAACGCTAATCAAACACTCGTTAAAGCAATGAGTTTGTTCGAGAAGGAGAATACGTCAGGGTTACTGAACTTTCATAATAACTGCTGGTTCAACTCGTTGCAGAACTTTTATTTTGGATATGATGAAAATTGTCGTTCGTGGGATGCAAACCCGATCTCAAGGAAATGCATGACAGTGATAAATTTACTTCGTGAAAGAAGAAAGCTTTCGGCAGAGGAGATGAAAGAAGTACTGGTAGCTGTGTGTGCAGATCTTCATTGGGAATTAGGCACACAGCAAGATGTGAGCGAATTCTTAAGAAATCTGGCATCGTGATTTACATAGGATACAAAATGTTATGGCGTATCCATCACCGATTGTATATGCCTGACGAGTATAACACAGGTATGACGACATCAGTTAAGGAACTGCTGAATCGATTTCAGGGAAAATTCCTCGATGAGCAATGCCCCACATATGCACACAATAACTGCTGGAAGAATTACTTTCCAATCAATCCCAAACTCACTGATAATTGCCCCTGCACGTGTTACAGAATCTAGATTAAACACTAAAGCGATAACTTTTATTATACTGTCGATATCCATCATAAGGCATCACGCTGCTGCGTTTGTTCGCACAGGGGAAAATATTCGGAGTGGCAATTACTTCACATACAGTTTCTCGGCAAAAGGAGGTTTAGTTCTCTGACGATGACAACGCTAAAGAAGTAATGCTACCACAACTTGCAGATGTGATCTCTAACCATTGATATATGTTGTTTTCAAAGCACTCAAAAGCACTGAGACATCAAATTACCGGAAAGAGGTAATTCACAAAATCGTTAAGAGAGATATTTAAATGAAATAACTAGAAACCTTCCCCTGATATATCATCAATATGTACCGTAATATTCACGTATCACGAGTATTCAATTTTTTCGCGTTCCGATTGTTAAACAGGTTATATGTAAAATCAGAATTTTGATGAAAATAAATAAAGCCTATAAGCAAATGATAGTTTCGTAAATTTATGATTTGATGATTTTATCGTTTGTCTATACTGAATATCAACCAATTCCTTTTGGAAATGATATCACTATTAATGANTTGTGACATGTTCAAAAGTAGAGCGCGAGTTCCGGAACGTACGTAAAATCGAGTATTTGTATTATAGTGTCGCGCATCGTTCAGCTGGCCTATGAAGTTAAGTATGGAATATATAAATGCAATTTAGTCGCTAACCGAGAAATATTTCAAGTGTAAAGTATTATAGCAGTTCATTGTGATATGTTGAAAAGTAGAGCGCGATTATCGGAACGTACGTAAAATCGAGGATTTCTTTTGTAGTGTCGCGCATCCTTCTGCTAGCCCCATGAAGTTCAGTAAGAAATATAAAAGTGCCATTTAGTCGCTAACCTAGAAATAATTCGCATTATTTTCACATTATTCTATATATTAATAGCAATTTGTTGTGACATATTCAAAAGTAGAATGTCGACTCGTACCTTAAATTAAATTTTCGTTATAAAATGTTATGCATCAGTATTGTCAGGCTAGCTAGCAGGTGGTTAACTATCGTGTCGCGTGTCGAGAATTACGCTAATTTAACCTAAAATACTGTCAGAATGACAGTGGTTACCACCATCACTTTCCAAATTAATTAATTTTGACAAAACAGAAAGACAAACAATATTATATAATGATATTGTCAAGCATATTTTATTTCAAGGTTATTTAACTGTATCTCTCTCTACCACTCGTAATGGAGTCGTTGAAGTTTAACAAAAACAACAAGCCTAGATTCTGGCAAAGACCAGACCACATAAAATTATCGTCTTCATTGTCCACTACAAAACGTTGCTTGTCCGAATGTGTATTTTCTCCTGCTATTTAACACTTACAACGCAAGATTTAGATTTACTGCTCGCCGGTGGACGGTTCGTTTTTACAAATTGGTATAAATATCGGAATTTCTTGTTTCAGTTCAGAGAAAGCAAAACGTTAAATCGATCGGGAACGATATCGAGAAGCTGAGAAAATCTTGCAAAACCTTTGTACAACTTCAAACGTATTAATACAACAGTAAACGTCCAAGCAAGCATAAGCAAAATTTGAATACGCAGACACGGCCAGTAGCATACAAGTGTACACTACAGGCGAAGAAAATGTCTCGAGAATTCGACAAAAA
This sequence comes from Halocynthia aurantium, assembly GCA_013436065.1. Lineage (NCBI taxonomy): Eukaryota > Metazoa > Chordata > Ascidiacea > Stolidobranchia > Pyuridae > Halocynthia > Halocynthia aurantium. Next base: position 9,895 of record QXVX01001337.1, on the reverse strand, counting down.
TGGAGCATTATATATCAGAAAAATTCACTACAACGTAAACAGGATACACCGTTCGCAAGCCGGAACTGTTTTCGTCAAATATCAATATTGAGTTGAACTTAAGAAGTCCAATTGATACTAGTTACTCAGTTGCAGTTAAATAAACACTGTTTCATGTTTGCTCGATAATTGTTATTACGTTGAAGACTTGATATTTGATGTGTATTTTTGTCTGCCACTCCATAAATAAAATCCATATTACCCATACCTTTTTATTCGCCCTCCACATGACCGGCAGTTTGGACTTGTGGTTTTATGTTCATGTAATGGATGACGATATAGCGTGAGAACAACGCATGTCTCATTATAATAAAAATAAAATAATTTATACATGAAATAGATCAGTGTTCTACAAATTGGTGACCCGTCCGACGTGTTCGAAAATACAGATTCAGAGGATCGAAGTAAGATAACAATTAAACGAGACGTCAAGGAGCTGAATAACCGGCGAAATATTCTGTCGTGTAAAAACGTACGACTGCCACTATTTGTCAAAAATTTACCTCTTCTACTACTTCGTTCGGGATGAAGATTTCGTAACGGATGACGACATAGCGCGAGAACAACGGCGCGAGAACAACGCATGCCTCATTATAATAAAAGTAGTAAAATAATTATTACATCCCAATAATAATTGGCCCAATGCCAAGATAAAAAGAGATGGTCACATCTTGTTATACCAATTATTGTCCACAGGAACAAATCAATTATTAAGTACGCCGTATCAGGCATTAATTAGGTACGCCATCCTTGGCGCCATCAAGATGAACCCATTATATTTGATGTGCCCTTAAGACCTAGGCTAAGCACATATTTACTGCTGATGAAATACAATATTCTATGACGCTTCAATATAAGTCACCTCGAGTGACGTATTACGTTCATCACCCGATGACGCTTCAATAGATCAAGACAAGTGATAACATGTGGAATTGTGAGTAAAAGCTGAGTCTAACAAACAAATAGATCAGTGCATTTACACTCCTCATGACCGGCATTTTGGACTTTTAACACATTTTTGCGTTTAAACACGGGGATTTTATAGGTAGTTAAGTGGTATTATCTTGCAGTCACCATTTGTATAGCGCGTAATAAAAGTGTAAGCCGATCTTTCAAAGGCATATGTCCGGGACTGATGTTTGTTTTGGATCACGGATTTTATAAGTGGTATTATCTTGCAGTCACCATTTGTGTAGCGCATAATAAAANGTAGTAAAATAATTATTACATCCCAATAATAATTGGCCCAATGCCAAGATAAAAAGAGATGGTCACATCTTGTTATACCAATTATTGTCCACAGGAACAAATCAATTATTAAGTACGCCGTATCAGGCATTAATTAGGTACGCCATCCTTGGCGCCATCAAGATGAACCCATTATATTTGATGTGCCCTTAAGACCTAGGCTAAGCACATATTTACTGCTGATGAAATACAATATTCTATGACGCTTCAATATAAGTCACCTCGAGTGACGTATTACGTTCATCACCCGATGACGCTTCAATAGATCAAGACAAGTGATAACATGTGGAATTGTGAGTAAAAGCTGAGTCTAACAAACAAATAGATCAGTGCATTTACACTCCTCATGACCGGCATTTTGGACTTTTAACACATTTTTGCGTTTAAACACGGGGATTTTATAGGTAGTTAAGTGGTATTATCTTGCAGTCACCATTTGTGTAGCGCATAATAAAAGTGCAAGCTGATCTTTCAAAGGCATATGTCCGGGAGTGATGTTTGTTTTTGATCACAGATGAAATCCTCGTGTGGGATTAGCCTTCACTTTCTATTAAATTCGCAAATGCAATAACAAAGTCCTTCGCAGCATTAATGTTCGTTCCCCATGCCTTATTACGCTATGGATGCCAGTTCGTCCTCGGATATTTTTCGAACCACTCTACTAGCTTTGAAATCCTCAGCTTGGTCATTTGTACACGGTAATTATTTCAAAAAATTGCTATGTAACAGCCTTTTCACAAATTACAGCTTCCCTAACACTAACACCATGTACTGTTTTTCATTAATCCATACCAGTAACAATTTTTTTACTTCCTCGAGTCTATCGAGTCTAGCACTGTAGACCTTGGTTTCGTTATTAGTTACCTTTGTTACATCAGCAGCCTTCATAGCCTCTTTGTTCTTTATTATCGTGAGAATCATAAGATTCAGCCACACAGTATTGTTCAGCTAGATCGGTTCCACGAACACCGTTCTCAGGTTTCGTTATAAGTTCTTTCTTTAGCTGTCAAAATGCATTTTTTCATTCTTGAAAGCTATGAGGAATAAAACAGTACCACACTTAGGCTTCACTCTAATGCTGTCAAAATGCATTTTTTCATTCTTGAAAGCTATAATGAGGAATAAAATTAGCGGAAGTTAAGCGAAAAGTTGGTCGTAAACCGATTTGGCCGTGAACGGGGGCGATCGTGAACCGAGGTGCTAATAGTGGTGTGCTTTTGTACCATACCAGAAAGTACACGGGATTGCGTTATACAGCAAAACATATAGCATAAAAAACTTCAGTGCTTACTCTCGTAAAAGTGTTGGCATACTTTTACTTTTTTCAAATTCAGTAGTAATCAATGTGAATAATTTTAGAAGAATAAATTATTAAATGTTGATTGCTGGCGGCTCAATCTATATTTCGCTTCGTTTTCATTTATANTTTTTGATGTAATTATTAATGTTGTTTTTATTCGAAGGTAAATTTCCTAGATAACTTTTTTTTTAAGATAACTGTTATCATGAATCACAGTTATGTACAAGAACACCACCGTGGGACGGAAACTTGAATATTTGAACGATAGTTATCTGTTTTTTACCCAATTTTGTAAATAACGTTTTTTGCATGAATATACTTAGTGTCTATACTCTATAGTCTGGAAATTTTCGTGATTTTGAATTGAGACACATCGAAAAATTGTATGCTCAAGACTGCTAGTTCCATTTTATAACTTGATAAGAACCTTAATAAGAAACTCATATTCATTCACCCGACAAGCTAATTTGTCCATGCAATATTGTAATGCATCTTCATTAATAGTGATATCATTTCCAAAAGGAATTGGTTGATATTCAGTATAGACAAACGATAAAATCATCAAATCATAAATTTACGAAACTATCATTTGCTTATAGGCTTTATTTATTTTCATCAAAATTCTGATTTTACATATAACCTGTTTAACAATCGGAACGCGAAAAAATTGAATACTCGTGATACGTGAATATTACGGTACATATTGATGATATATCAGGGGAAGGTTTCTAGTTATTTCATTTAAATATCTCTCTTAACGATTTTGTGAATTACCTCTTTCCGGTAATTTGATGTCTCAGTGCTTTTGAGTGCTTTGAAAACAACATATATCAATGGTTAGAGATCACATCTGCAAGTTGTGGTAGCATTACTTCTTTAGCGTTGTCATCGTCAGAGAACTAAACCTCCTTTTGCCGAGAAACTGTATGTGAAGTAATTGCCACTCCGAATATTTTCCCCTGTGCGAACAAACGCAGCAGCGTGATGCCTTATGATGGATATCGACAGTATAATAAAAGTTATCGCTTTAGTGTTTAATCTAGATTCTGTAACACGTGCAGGGGCAATTATCAGTGAGTTTGGGATTGATTGGAAAGTAATTCTTCCAGCAGTTATTGTGTGCATATGTGGGGCATTGCTCATCGAGGAATTTTCCCTGAAATCGATTCAGCAGTTCCTTAACTGATGTCGTCATACCTGTGTTATACTCGTCAGGCATATACAATCGGTGATGGATACGCCATAACATTTTGTATCCCATGTAAATCACGATGCCAGATTTCTTAAGAATTCGCTCACATCTTGCTGTGTGCCTAATTCCCAATGAAGATCTGCACACACAGCTACCAGTACTTCTTTCATCTCCTCTGCCGAAAGCTTTCTTCTTTCACGAAGTAAATTTATCACTGTCATGCATTTCCTTGAGATCGGGTTTGCATCCCACGAACGACAATTTTCATCATATCCAAAATAAAAGTTCTGCAACGAGTTGAACCAGCAGTTATTATGAAAGTTCAGTAACCCTGACGTATTCTCCTTCTCGAACAAACTCATTGCTTTAACGAGTGTTTGATTAGCGTTAGCGGAACTGGCAAACAGATAATAGGGCATCCATTCACATTCGTCATTAGTCAGTTGTAACTGAAGCAATTTTTGTTGCTGGCTATTTGCATCGTCCTGAATAACGATACTTTTTTTCGAACTCTAGATCCTCGCCTGTGTGTGAGAACACGGAAAAGAAAGCTTTAAACTAAGACATAATTGCGTAGTCTTCGGCCTCAGTTTCGTTCCTTACAATCGACGGGGAATCTATCAAAATTAGGGTACTACTAGGTACTGAGAAAAGGGATGAAACGAAAGTATTTTCTTTTTAGTAAAAGGAAAAACACGTCGTTTCTCGGCATTTTCGGATTCCCAGGAATTGTAATACTTGCTATCGACACAAAATACACTCTCTCAAGAAGGCTCAATAGTTTTACTGAAATAATTCCATCTGTTTTATCGCAGTCGACACATCCCAAATTGGAAGCATGCATGTCCTTGTTACACCTAGCAACTGTCGTTGAAATGTATAGTTCATCCGCGCCAGGAGATAACCAGCCCCATCTTTGTGCCCCTTGAAATTTTTTTTTATTGTGGCTAGGTCCAACCAATATAATTGTTCCTCTGTCGTCATAAGTACGTTCTTATCAAGCTTTAAAGGATGCATTTCCTTACATAACTGTTTGACTTTGACTGATTAACTTACGTAACAGTTTGACTTTGCATCCCAAATGAAAGTTGGTTCTGTGAAATAATCTACTGGAATCAAATGACTTACTCCAACTGCCATTTCAGACGAAGTATTATTGTGTTGAGATGTTTTTGCCGCTACCATTTCTGGTATGCACTTGGATTGTGTGTAATATCCCTTCCCTCCTTTTTTTTCACATTTTCGAAACTTGGATTTCACCATAGACGTCTTTTTCAGCGTTTCGCCAAATCTAGCCCAGAATGTAGCAGGGTATCTGCAAACTGTTTTCTGATTTGGTACACTGCTTCATAATAGCCAACAACGAAATCGTCGATTCGCCTTTTTTTCTCCTTCATGGACGTATGTTTAAGCATTTTGAAATGATGTTCAATAACTCCTTCCGTTAAATTGTTCCGTGAAATGTTCTGGAACTTTGCTTGAACTAATCATTTTGGCATAAACTTTTCTGTAATCCTTTAAATAATGTTTCTGGTTTTCGGAGGTTGGTGCCGTGATATGTCAGGACAGATCACACAACATGATTTTTGATGTACAACATATCCGAGACAAAATAATTCTGTGTAGTTCACAGAATTGCACACTATAGTAAAGGTTTAGTGGGTCATCATCGGTGGAGGAACCGCAATCGGACTTCAATAGCTGTTCAAACTTACTTGATGTATCGTTCACAGAATGGAGATTTTCTTTCTTGATTTTTGTCCTCCCGCTTACTGCCTCCTATTAGATAGTCAACATTATCTCGGTATTCGCCCACTCCTTTTCCCTCAGTGAAATCACGCACAAGTTTCCCCGTATACTCATATTTTGCAAGCTTGTTGAATGCATGAGTGACTTTTCCAGAATGCATTTTAGAACACAACACTGTAAAGTGTAAATATTCCATGCACAATGTCTTCTAGCATCTCGACAGTTCCCGAAGAGAACAGAAGTGCTACCCAATGCATCGCGGTTTGAACGAAATTTCGGCCACGTTTGTAATGTTTGCAAATCATGATCTTTGCAGAGCGCATTGCATGACTTACAGTTATGCACCATCGTCTTCTTCAGTTCTTCGAATTGTGGTTGGTCATTTGCAACGCGATAACATCTATGGTAGTATTCGTTCCTTGTTTCTCGACAAACTCTGCAGCGCTGCGTTCCACATAGCGAAAGAGCCGTCAATCATTACCAGACTAGGTTTCTTAGGATTCGAATACATCGCAGTTTGTGCCATCAGAAATGTTGAAGAAATTCTTAATGCTTTCTGCATCGTTTTCTACAGTAACCTGAGAGGCCACGGGTCAATCAAGCTTCCCTTGCGTTGGATAGTATAAATTTGGTAATCGGAGTGGTCTGGCTCAGCACTCACAATGGTCCCGGTTGCTTCAAAGTAAACTATGTCTTTTCCACATAATTGTCGAAATATCACAACCTGGGCGTTGGAATACAAAAGCCACTTTCCTCTTCTCACTCGACTGTCTCCAAATACCAATTTTATTCCACTGAGAAGATGTCTTACAGTGTTCTTTGCCTTGCCATTTAATGTTTCTCATGACGCCTTCTGATGGGACGAATTTGTGAGAATCATGGAATCAATCGTTCGCTTTCACTGAATTCATTATACTGTTCTGCACGCTGCTGTCCCGGTGGTATATTTCTGTTTATCTCTCAACTGAACATTCTTTTCGCTTGGGACCGGTCGCGATTTTACATATGTAATGCTGTGTGTTCGTCTTCCAGAAATTATAACGTGTGCCTCATCCTGTGTGGCGGTTGAAAAGAACTCGATCTCGGCTTTTATCTTGCATTCACAGCAATTTATTTGAATCCACTATATAGCCACGTGTCTTACATAATACTGTATTTAGCTGACAAAATCGCTTGGCTCTCAAGTAGCTATAACGATCGCACAGCAGTCGTAAATCTTCCTCAAACCCAGAAATATAATTTCATTGTGAAATATAATTTCCACTAGTGAAATCTATTTTTTTTTTAGTTTACTTCCAACCATTTGTCTCCACTCTTCACATTTAATAATAGAAAATTTATTCTCATTAACCAATGCTTCTCGTTATTTTTGTTTCATCATTTCCTCCAGATTACTATTGAAGAGACCAAGCTTTTCTATCGCATCCAATTGAAGGCATTATGGTTGCGTTGACCGTTCGGGGTCCAATTACGGTATTACGATTTCCCGATCTATTGAGAATACGGCAGAGCTCAGTCAGTGGTTCAGGGCTCTCGGTAATTTTTGCTGTTTCACTGCAAAGGTGTGGATATTCAGCAGGAGCTATGTCGTTATGGTTCACGATTCCATTGCATACTAAATGTATATCTTGCCAATCATTCTCAGATAGAGATTTGATGACACTTTTTGAACATGCAAGTGTCGTGGTTTGGATTGCCGTGCCTCTTTTTATAAAGTCCACATTTTAGTAAAAAGCGAAACAATTGTCCTCATTATCCAGAGTATCCACCCTACGCCTTCCATATGCTTGCGTCGACGCAGTGGTTTCACCATTGTACTTTTATATTTACTTTAACTTATTCTCAAATGTAACTTCCTAAGATATAGATTGATATTGCCTCACCAACATAACATAGCGCTTGCTGTGCAGGCATACTTTACATAACTATACTTTATATACAGTAATACTGACAGAAACATTTATACTATAAAATTAAATAAAATTGAACACTCCCAATCCACGATGTTGAGCAACTACACAATCGAACATGCCGGTCATACTTGTGACTTGTTGAAGTGAATAAAACTGAGCAGCGCTGAGGAGTAATCCTAAATTATCTTCTTCCCGCTTTATGGCGTAAAAATCACTACTCTCAATATTACCAATCGATTGAACACAAAGAAGCAAGGCTACCGTGTTCATATTTCGCTCAGTGTGTATTTCTACGTTTTTCTCTGGATTAAAAGGTTTGCTGAGATGCCAGTTTCTACATTATTAGCTTGGTCGAAATAAGTCAAACAAAGAGAAGCTAGGACACGTAATTGAAAATTGTTAAAATCGTAGCACAGAAACAGTATCCTATGTATCGTTGCTATCTGTAAATAAGACATTTCCACAACGCGAATATTCGAGGGAGTTTTCCATTGAAACGACGCCCATGGTGATAGAATTTTTTTAATTTTTCATCAGCAAGCTTCAGAGAAATGCGAAACGCGAACGAATCGATAGTTAATCCAGTTAACAGCAAAGTTTGAAAAACCTCACAAACATTTTCCTTGTGTTGTATTTTGTTTGGGATGTTCACTGCGTATACTTGAGTGCTTATACCAAGAAATTTCAAATATATTTCATAATATATATTAATAATGGATACTTTTCTCGTCAATTTCTGATAATATATTTTTTATAAGGGTTTGCAAAAACCTGTTATTACCGTTAGATGTAAACGGTCATACATAGCTAGCGTTCATTCAACGTTCGTATATTCCGTATATAACCTTTTACCGCCGTTAGTATGAAACACTTGCTTCTGTGTGTTGAAAGCCGATTTTTTGTTAATTATTAACGGGACTATCAATGCAGAACAAATTTGACCTATGAAATTTCCATTGCTTGAAAATCACGCAATTTAATTAATCAAATGAATATCAAATATTGAGTAGCAAGGCTACGTCACAAAATGCCAAATTGAAATCATTGAAGTACAGTGCAATCTCTTCAATTTATCAAGAAATCGCATTGATTTGGGAAGTCAGCGGGTGGCGAAAGGGTCATATAATACACTGAAAAGCGAGTTGAAGAAAAAAAGCTTAGCTCTCTTACAAAGAGATATTAACTATGTGGACAATAGGGAATGTCGTTAAATCAAGCGATAATGAGACATACTGTTTTCGTGTTTAAATTAGTGAAAACAAAAATAAAGTGCTGCAATATACCGCGTAAAGGAATCGATGCACTACTATTTTACACAAATGTTTTGTACTTTCATATGACTTAGAGTTATTTTAAAATTGTTTTGTAAGGCTAAAACTTCGGTTTGGCCAACATGTAATTAATGGAATTGCCAAGGAATGGTTTACATATGCTGTAATAAAAGAATTATACTGTTATACTTTTAGCTGTTAGTTTATCTTTTGATTACAATCTTGTTTTCGGCCGTTACCGAGCATAGTTCTCGCAAACACTCTTTCCAAACTCTTCGTCCTATTACAGTTATTTACTCGATATTACAGTTGTTGTCAGGTCGAGCCTAGTAAATTTTAATCATGTAATATTCTATCATGAGTAGAATGAATAATAATTGAGATATCTAGTTATAAGTGACTTATGGTACTGTGTCGTGTAAGCACTACAAATACACCCCTGCTAAGAAGGAAGGAAACTCCGCGATCATTGTCCAATTATCAAGAGGCCACATATAACAAACGTTCTATTCGGTTAAATGATGCTCATCCATAAGGTATGAATCAACCACACATTTGATGCCTTAAAAATCATGTATAAACCATCAAGACAACCTCTGCTTTATATGTGGTGAGAATGTAAAGATTATATTTGGGGGGTGCAAACAAAATAACAAAAGTTACATTAATTTCTACTTTCGCAAGCAATACATAATTTTGTCAAAATATTGAAAGTGGCTTGGACATTGAGCCCTGATTCGCGTATTGTCAAATGCTGCAGTTCCGAACTGCTGATGTCGTCTGCTAAGCCTTTGTCGCAATAAATGCGTTCGACTGCCAGGACCTGTGCTTCGTTTATATCTCAGTTTTCTATGGCAAGACTTAACATGGATTTGCGGGTAATTTTTAGAATCGTTAGAAAGTTTCCCCAAGTTTCATCCTATGAACTTAATATGCTTTCATCCTCGAACCGCAGCATGTGGAGCGAGGTACTGTCGTCTTTGTGATCGGTCGTGGAAGTCAGTTTCGCCAGCCAGGATAAATAATTTTCATTCAAACTGTTAGAAAATTCCAGAATCTGCAAAGTCTTTGGAAAGATTGAACATACTTCGATTTCATGTAGGTTAAAATCGCTGAATGGGCTTATCTCTTTCATGCTTAGCTTCGTAAGTGAATTCCATCGCTGAAGAATATGCCCTAATTC
>QXVX01001327.1:9964-25411 GCA_013436065.1 Halocynthia aurantium | reverse complement strand
AAGTAATTTCCGGATAATTCCTAAATTTCATTGACCTACATTTCCCAAGGTCACATTCGTGACACATATTAACGCTAGGAAAAATCGAGTGGTCATAAAAATTGGGTGAGTAGAAGGAAGAAAAGATATAAAAATAAAAGTCTTACTGAGTCTAGCACAAATCCCCTTTGGATCTACACAGATATTTCTAATTCACTTACTTGTCTGGCAATACTGTCCTCCATATCCTCTGTCACAATCGCATTCAAACTTATTTCCAGGCAAACTGACGCATTTTCCATTCGATCCACAGACTCCAGATTCAAGAACTTTAACGTGATCGCTGTCGTTGCTTGTCACACGAATCCGACAGCTGTCAATCACTATAAAAACATACAACATATTTGCTCATGCGTGATGTTTCATAAAATGGCTGACAGAAATATAGAAATATTTTTTTTAAATTTTAAAACATCATTAAAACCTGGTTACACTTATTTGACTTGGTTTCTTTTGTATCAAATCCCAATTTGCCTGCTACAATCGCCTATCCCTTACATATTAATAATTACATCCTATCATCACAACACATAAATACTCTGTACCAATACCCATCTACTACGTTCACCACCATTACGAATAAAAGTTATAATTTGGTCGCTACAATGGTCAGCCAAATTAACTGAAAGAATTAGGGGTATATTCAAATTATATCAACTAACAATTAATGACACTCAAGTTGAATATATTAAGCACAGTTGCTATAACTGCACTTAAACGCATGTGTGCATAATCACTCTCCTTCTGTGAATATAAATTGTATCTCCAGATCCACTAAAGCACACAGTTTTACAATATGAATGTGTCATACCTTCACATGTTCCAGTTCTGCAATGGTCTCTCAGTTTTGAACAATTCTTTCCTTCGTAACGGTCACTGCAGTTGCAGTAATAATCATTGTTAAGGTTGAAACACTGTGCACCATTCAAGCATGGATTTGGTTCGCAGTAGCCTTCCTCCAACTGTGATAAAAGAATGAATATTATTAAGCTACCTTTATCGCAAAACAAAGGCCCGTAAATTGAATACCCTTGAAAACGGTATTTTCATGAAATAGCATCAATGATATTAATGTTAATACCCATATGTATATATATATATGGAAAGGATAAGAACATTGTAATTATATACATCGAAGTATTGCTATATCATGATATCTATGATCTTGTTACACGCTATCAACAAATGTTTTATTTAATAACTTTGGGACCACGAAGTTCATTTTCCCATCAACTGTTATCTATTGTGTAATAAACATCATTAATTATTAAACATTATTCTGTGATAATGGGAGAAGAGATAAGCATAATAGCATCACACTTGTTATTCAGCCATGTAGGGTTGCTTAGATGTGTATACAAGTTCTACAAGTAGACATAAACATGATGTGTGTGGCATAGATTAAGCTGGTGATAAAGTGTTCAGTGTTTTCATTATTAAAATAGTTTTTTTGGCAATAGACAGTCGGAATAAATACTTCAATTCTACCTAACTAGCAAAGTCATACGAGTGCAATGTGTCTTTTCAAAGTTAAAATGACTTTTTTAGTAATATTTCTACTAAATTATTCATATTGTTATGACAGTTCACACAGACAAAAACAAAAACTCGAAAGATTAGTTGGATTTGTTTTCACTTTGCTCAATTTGAGACTATAGCTTGGAATTTTGCTGTGGTTTAGACACAACTGCATTAAAATTTAAAGAAACAGGAAAGCAATGACATATAAGGACAAAGAATGTCGTCTGCGTAAACAAATGGGTTTAGGTTTTGAAACGCATAATTGCAAACACCATGGGTTTGCAACACATTCACACACACACACACACACACACACACAAACTATATGCGGTTTTCACAGAGTAAGGGCAGGAAATTACCGTAATTTTCCGAGTACAATACGCTACGCAAAAATATAATTATAATGTCACACATCCTCTGTGTAAGTGACAAATCCCAAACCTATAGAAAAATATTTTACCTGCGACAGTACAGATTATATAAATTGTTGTATAAGCGGCCATATTAAATTTTTCCCTGGGAAGTGCATTTACTGCATTAATGTTTGTGTCAACATTTCTTACCTCGCATTTTCGTCCGGAATATCCTGCAGGACAAATACAATGGAAGTTGTTGATTTTATCGACGCACTGTCCACCATGCAAGCAAGGATCCTTCGCGCAGTCGTTGATGTTGATCTGGCAATATTTACCGGTGAAACCGGAGGCGCAAGTACATTGGAAACCGTTCACCAAGTCCTGGAATAAGAAAATACGTATTTAACGTAATTATAACATAAACGATTAAATTATTATGCGCATTTTTTCGCATTCAAAATTATTTAAAAGTAGGGGTGCGTATTATACACGGAGATAAAAAAACTCATTGACTCAAGAACTCTAATGTTCTAATGTAAGGACTTGAAATCCAGCATTTCATTTGTGGTAATGTTCTATTTTTACGCCGAGTGCTGTAATTTGATTTTAATTACGACAGTTCTGTACTTAAAGATCCAAATAGAAATTACTTAGATACGAGATTCACACGGAAAGGTTCTCGTCTATGTTTATATTAAAAACGAGCACTAGAGGACGTAACAGCAAAAGGCTAACGTGTGACGTATAGTCCATTTATTAGTCATAATGATCTTTTCCATTCAACGTAATTCAAACTTGAAAATTTCCGTAGCAGAACAAATAAAATAATTATTTCATCCCGATATTTGCGGTTGTGGGGTCATTGGATACCCGCTATATCCTTTCGGTACCCCCGTTTTAGTATTAACCCCGAAATTACAATTAGTTTCACCCGCACAGTTGTTTAGTTTTGAACGTACTTCCTTTAATGGTATCGCCTTTACATTGTGAGTCACTGTCTAAAAATTTTCTCGTCCTGTGAGATAATGATACAGTTAGAGATGAAGAAAACGCGCAATTAAACGTAAATTACGACGGAACAGGGATACCTGGAATTGTGTTTTCGTTTGAAAATTTCTCATGAATATTAATAACCTGGATCTGAACGAACAACAATGTAGTTTGCATTCCAAATATCTTTTTCGTCAGCAAACCGTCAATTACTTACATTAGCGCGGGGTAATGGACACAATGCTATTGGATTCTTTAAACCACATATTAATACAATGTCGGTCACATCAAACTTAGCGAGGGATATAATCGAGTCTCATAGACAGTGGTCGTCCGGTGGTGCTTATATGTACAGAGCAGCTTTCCAAGGGAGTCTTACCTTGGCATTACACTACAATACAGTAACATAATCATAATGACCACATTATATAATCGCGGTGACAATTTGGCAATACAAATATAATAGCAAAAACTATTTTGCTTTCAAATGTATATACAATCAAATAAAAATAAATTCCTAGTGGAACTGATAACCTGACTGTCTGTGTCTGGTACTCAGGGTTTGGGAGGTCGGTGGTCTAGCTGCATTCGTTGCCATCATAAACTTAATTACTACAATAGTAGATAACTATGTATACAGCCGTCCCTGCTTAAAACGCAGTTATTTGGGGGAGGGTGTCTATTTTCTATCCGAATTGTCCTAGTTAACCAATAGTAGGTGGTAATGGTGTATACTTGTACGATATTGGGAATATATATCCACTGAACAACGTGACACACAGTAAAAATATGACAGGAAATACTGTAAACGCCATAAAACTATAGAAATATATATATTCAACATTGTAGTGGAATAAACTACGTAATGTCATAAATTGTTAATTTCCCTCTCATTTCAGATTTAGACCGGTTTATCCGACATCCGGTTCAAGGGAATACGTTTTAACCAGGCTACTGTAAAGCTACTAACTATTCAACAGACTACGGAATATCGGCGTCCGGATAATAAAATGTACGTAAAATAGGATCAAAGATAGGTTGGGAATCTTTTACGTTCGACCACTCGAAAACAATTTGCTTTGATAATCCCGTGACTCAACAGAAACTTAAATAAATCACTTGAAGTAGATTGAAGTGGATTTTAAGACCTGTTAAAGTCGCCAAAAAGACTGTTACATGTGTCTATGCCGTGGGATAGTATACAAACTAACCCTCAAACCGTATTGTTATCAGATTATTATTATTTTTACCTTTTTCCCGTCAAGGGAACGGCCTTATTCTTTCTTGGATAGGAAAGGGTTAATCTGCTATACAATGTATTACTATTCAATATACCCGGTATGTTAGTTTATTACAGCACCAGGGAAACAAGGTAAAAACATAACAATCTGTTGGTCATTCACGAACAGCTGCATAAATGTGAATACATTTCCAAGGATCCATTAATGTATTGGTACGGCACTCAATACTTGATAGTCGCCGGCGAGACTGACCTAATCACAGGAGAGTGAATGATTCTAAGCTCGGTAAAATTTACTTCTGATGTAACGTCTTCAATTCACATACTTGAAATATTACCGGACCCACATATTACGTTGATGAGTAGTTAGCAGCTGAAATAACATTGATTGCGCTGGTGACAATATAAATATGTCAATTTGTATAAAATCTCACCATATTACTGGCGTCAGACACATCTTGAGAAAGCTTTTTAGATTACATGTTTAGAAGCTGCATTTGGTTTTTCACTCGGTATTGGACGGGATTTCTAAGAATTCGTATTATGTACTGTCACTCATTATCGTCTATGTCTCTATGACTATACCATAAGACATAAGTACCGAGAAACTTCAAACTTGGAATGCTAGTTAATATGTTTGTGATGTGAATGTCGTATGAATCATTATCTTACGGTACTAATAAATTTATTTTATATAATTTTCTTAGCTTTAACCTAGTGGTAAACATCAGGGTTTCACATAAGTGTTTTCTGTGATGAGATTTATGGATCCTTAGTACTAAAATGACGCGCATCCTAGCGGCTGTAAAATGATGGTATGGAAATTTAAATCGAATTTCAAGTAAATTTTCAAGTAAAAAAAATCCACTTATAGCCAAGTATGTCACGAATCTTAAACTCGACTCCAGATGATTTCCAGAACATTTTTGTCCCGTTATACACGTATTTGTAATATCGCGTGATCTAGTATCCCTCCCCAGTCAACCAAATTGCTTATTATCGCATCTAAGTTTATTGAAAGATAATTCCTTTGCTATTACTGTCCTAACTCCTTTATTTGAAGACAGCTTAAAAGGCTTTATGGCCATAACAAAGCTCTGATCGAAGGTGGCCGCTTGGAAACACATTGAATTCCATCACCCACGTTTTCCCACACCCGGAAAAGGACCGTTGTGTGATGTCACGATGTAATAATTTTTGAAAACAAACACACACATTTAGCAGACATATTTCCCGCCCTTTGATGTTGGCGAAATATAAATTGTGACGAAAGAATTCGACGCTTTGTGACATAATACACTACTTGAGACGACTGTTGTTTTCTTAATAAGAATCAAAGTATTTGGTAATATCGTTATCTCACGCCAAATAATGGTTTACTTACACGAACAAAACTGATATCTCTCGCCCGAGAGGCCTTTTAGGGGCAGGTGGTCGCAAAAATAGAACGCTTATCGTGAGCTTTTTGTGTAAAACACTTTCCTACAAGGATATTTAATGTAGGTTTATCAGAACAACATCAGAGAAACAACATTGTTCACAAAGGAACAGAAATAACAATTTCTGACAAATCGATGGGACTTGTCGATTCACAAACTGAACAAAGAAATGGAATTAAATATGGATCAAGGGAAAGTTTGCTGAGCTTAAATACAATGAGGTGATTGGAAAACATTACTTAGCTGACATAAGTAGAACCTCGATCATACGAAACTCAAGTATCCGTATACCAGAAGAACCACGGAGTTACAATTCTACACATTCTACATACAGTGTAAGTAAGCCCTGACCTGAACTAAATATTTTTTAAAAACTACTCTAGCTCTCGAGAGAAACCTGTCACTAGAGGCACCAAAACGTCAAATTCAAGATGAGGAATTGAAATCACTTACCATGCATGTGGCGCCATTTTTACACTGTCCGTTACAATCGTTGATATCTGTGATGTAATAAAAGATAATTAAAAAATAAATTTGGTGTTTAATTGCATTCCTAACGTAGTACTATTCCATCACACAATAACACAATGAAATCATTATGACGTTATCTTACTTTTTTCACAGTTAGTTCCGTGCCATCCGGCCTCACATAGGCAATGATAATGTCCAGGTAGATTATGACAAGACACTGCATGGACGCATGGACTGTCTTTGCATTCATCGGCGTCTGGAACGGGAAAAAACATATATTGACCTTCGAACTATCGATATATGTTGCCAATACAATATTCCCATAATGTATTTAGGTCATATTATGGTCAATATCTATTTTTCTCATCAATGTTATATGACTTATAGCGGAACGAATTTATTCTGACCTACACTGTATATAAACAAAATGTATATATTATGAGATATGACGTCATGAGCAACCCAATTTCCAGTGTGACATCATGAAGGATTAAATAATTTCATTGTTCTCTAAACGGACACACGTACTGCACTTGAATTCGAGGTTATAATTAAAAAATTCTTCCCAGATCAAATGAGCGGTTCTAACGATCGTAGAATGGCGAAAATACTAATTACGATCTTTTCATCTCAAGTAATTCCTGTCTGTCGCGGAAGAAAACATTTAATTAACGATCAAATCGCACCGGACGGAACACTTGAAATTAGTAGTAACTTATTCGTAACAACTAATCCAAAAGTTGAAGGTCATTGTTCGGTATTCAAGGTTGTATTGTCCATTGTGTTCGGGCGATATGTAACCCATGATTTCGGCAGCGTTGTAAACTTCCGCTACAACTGCGGATATGGAGTAACAAGTAAAAGTTGAGGCAAATGGACAGGATGACCCCAAGTGACCCTTCAGATTACAATTATTATTAATTTTACTGTTATGTATAATATATTAAAGAATTAAAGAATTACAGTGCGAGAGGAGGAATATCAAAATCAAAGTTACAATTCAACGCCCATGGAAAAATTTGTTCACATTCTAAGCAACAGAAATTTCATTATAGATAAAAAAATACATCATATCGTGTGTATTTGCTGTTCAAGCCATTTCCGTTTATAAGCTCATGGGCGTTTATTTCCATATAAACTTCCTCATACTTCAGTTTTCGAATTATCGCCCAGGGCTTGTTTTCGAGGAACTCCGATAGTTATCGAATAGCATTTATATACTTCGACATACAGTATATAAATATATCCTATATGCGTGACCTTGCGGTCTAATAAATCCCTTCAAGAATGCTATTCACATTCTTATAAGTAGAAGGAAGTATGCCATATACATCATCAAATCCGTCATAATCGGTAATTAATAATTCTCTTCCCTAGTTCATATTCACCGCTGAACATCGAGGCAACGGGAACGCTTCAAGAGCTATCACATAACCACAGCCACGCGAACATAAGCGCTGTGCAAATAGATACATCACATCAGGCAAGGATTCTCAAGTATACTTCGAGGACATATGCTACCAATATTATTTGACTTTGAACCGCACAAAGTTATTACAGATAAATATTTATATATGTACGGTATATACTCTTGCAGAGCGACCGGGCCATGCCTGCATTAGCCTTTACACTTTACAGCAATACATCTCTTTCTCGCTATATATAATATGATCTGGGGCCCCGATGGGGACCCCTATTCGAAAAAAGTAGCCAAGGTCACTTTTGCGACCGAAACCGATCCCCGTGCAAATTTTTGTAGCTCGTAATAGAGAACTTTCGGAGTTATGGACACACGAACATCCGACACACACACAGTTTCCTTTATTTATAATACACTAAAGTCACTACATATTCATGCCCATTTTTCTCTCCATATTTCCGTCCAATTTCAGCAAACTTTGTCGTAAATCAAACTACATTTAATATCAAGATTATCATTTTGGACGCTAGGGGCGTTAGAGCGGTATCAAGTAAAATTTCATCTCATCCGAACCCAGGTTTTCTTTGTTCGCGCATTATTCTATTCTAGGATTAATCAGACAAACAAACTTCTTATATATATATAGCAATGCCTCGATTACCACTACCTCGGATAACATTGTTTCCTAACTATGGTTCCCATTTCTTATCGAGATTACAAAATTCTAAAAACAACATTTGATATAATAGTTATTTGCATATTGGCCATATCGCATATAGATGGGAATACCTCGCTTAACGGTATCTCGTTTAACAGTGTTTTTTAACCAAAGATTTTAAATCGATTTCTCACAATATTGGTAACTTGCATATTAGCCCGATTGCACTTGCACGAATTCAAGTTTACTGTCTCGATAACAAAAAGTCTCCCGGCCCTCACTGTTTACATCAAACAACGTTTAAAGTCATAAAGCTACTAAGCAGTTTCAGTTAACATAGTTGCGAGGTTAATGAAATCATCCCCTCGTCCAACAAAATCCTAAAATTGCAGGTTTACTAGACAAATGGGGCTAATATTACAGTCTCGTCGTGTAACCCCACAATTTACCCACTAAATTACCCCCGGTTCCACTTGCAGACGTACGCTTCCAGTTCCATACATCAAAATTACAACATCCCATTATATACGACTCGCTGTTACATGGAATTCGATATCTAAAGAGACATCTGATTTTATCATCAATTAGCTAATAGTCGTGAGGGCGCCACACGCGGACAATACCAAGGTCAAGGGTCGCGGTGAGGGAAACAAACGAACAAGTGCATTAACCCTCCAAACAAATCTGTGACCGCAATGTATCGGACACAAGAAATGGATAATAGGATAGATTATGAACAACAGCATATGACGTATTGTTATAAACAGGATGAGGAAAGAGTCACTAAAATAAGGGAAATACGAGGAGATGTATTGATTCCCAAACTTCTTTCGTTCAATGCCTCTCTACATTATCATTAGGTCACCAAAGGCAACCCTCCAGTATATATTATATTATACAGTGAATTGTGATCGCTTTGAGTCTGATTATGATAACGATAACTTTGTGATAAAAGTATCCGCGTTCATAATAAGCAACGTCCACTTCAGGAGCATGTTTAGATGACCAAAGACTAAAGTATATTAACTTAGGAAAATAATTACATGTACAATTAACGTGCCTGATGATGTAGAGTGTAGACCAACATAGAATAAAACTGCAGTCAAATACATTTTTAAAAGCATAATTAAATATTAAGAAATAATTTATCATTAGAAAATATTTTAAATCAAGAATAAGTTATTATCAATACATCGTTTTCTTATTGCCTTTCTATGCCTCTCGATGGGAACGACTGGACTTGTAGTGCTGCCATTTTTACATGGGAATTCGTAATGCAATGATAGGCTAGGGTTAATAGGTTTAACAGCAAGGTTAATCTACAGACGGACAGTAGGTAAGTAAAAGAAGATAGTATCTAAATTGAAGCTAAGCGTATACAATTACTGCAAAAGGCTTTTCTAAACACGATGTCAGATTATAAGCATGAAAAAGATCTTACTGACCGCAGTTGTCTTGTAAAAAAAACAGTCATTAGCTTTATGTCAAAGACCTTATCTACACGTTCGACAATGATTTCGACAAAACTTTAACTTTTAGCCGGGCTGCTAAACGCCATATTGGCGTCGTTTACCATTTCATATCTCGTGACGAAGACTTGCATTTATATTTATACGAGAATTTTACAAAGTTTGGAACGGGTTGACGGGTGGATGTAGTTTTACCATAATAAATTCCAGTAATTCGTTTAGCAAAACACTTTTTAATTCTACGAGGTTAACGGCGGAATCATGTCGGAGATCTTTTTTTTAAAAAGTTCCCATAGGATCTCCCCCATAGAAATTTCAGGAATTCAGGAATTGTTTTAAAGCTCCCCACAGGTCCTAAATGATTTAATTCATTCCCTACGTTTATATAATATACTGCTACTCTACGTAAACGTATGTGATAAAATTAGAAACATATAGAAATAGGTCATACACGTGTTTACTGTAGTCAAATATTATTAAACTAAAGCAATTATGCAATATATCATAATGCCGTTGTTGTTAGACAGTATCCACAACCTAACAATCAACTGCCCGCGATCTACGGTCCTGCCACCCTTCACAATACACATCACGAAGTGCGTGTAATGGGTTAACTCTTATTTTCTATGTCAATACAATAGAGTTAGGCTTCTTACAACCACGGATTACTTTTTAACTGTTTCCCACGCCAATATCAAGTACAGCGATTCATAGTTCTGTTTGTTTTCGCCCGGCTGAACTTAAAATCCCTATTTACAGAGAGCTATTGTCTATAACCCGTTACGTCCCGCCTACACATTCTCCCTTTCACGGAAACGCGTTCCAGACATTCACAATTGTCAGGTCAAGGGTACATTTCAAAAAATCCGTCATTCAATAGAAATTTTATACGATTTCCCAGAAAACGGACTGGAAAAGTAATCTGCTAGGTCCGAAGCGTAAAAAATGAGCCGGCGGGAAAAATAATGACTGATGACCTTGACATCACTAACCAAGGTTAAACAGTAAACAAGTCACAATCAAATTAACGATCGACGAGGTGAGAATCATCGAAGCGTGTCAAGGTCATGGGTTACGAATGGCAAAGGTAATTGAAGAATGAAATCTATTTCACAAGCACTTTGCAAAGCATACGAAATATCAAGATCAAATTACTGTAAAATACCAATGTCAAAAAGTATTGGCAACGGGACAGGTTAGCGCTGGTCGAGTGATTTAACTATAAGGGAAGGATATACTGTATATATTTGACATATTTACTCGAAAAGTACTCGAAAATTATCAACTCGACTCAAAGTCAAGTCAAGGTAAAGTCAAGTCGAGTCAAAATGAAGTCAAGCTAGTTAAAAATGAAAGTTTGACTCGAAGTCTCACTTTTCCATAAACCTATCCACGACGTTAAGTGGGGATGTGCTGTATTTATAACCAACGCACGTAACCTCTAACCTCCATAAAGTAAAGTAATAATAGCTACTCACCTAGTTGACATGTAGATCCTTCCCAATGTGGAGGACATTCACAATGAAATCCACTCACTATATCATGACACACTCCACCGTGAGCGCATGGTGAAAATTCGCAGTCATCAATATCTGAAAAAGATATCAATAAATAAGCGATACGATCGCAGAGGGAGATTTAGGAAGGAATGTACGAAAGTACGAGAGCTACAAAAACGGGAAGAGGAAGAGGAATTCCCCCTGTATGAGAACCCAGACTCTCTGGTATAATGAACATCGTAAGACCGCTGTTCTTCTTAATTGAAAACACACACGATAGCTGAGATTACTGCACGTACTATTCCCCCCAGCAAAGTATTCTCACATCACCATTTTGCCACGTCACTTACGACGACGACGTGTAACTCAACACTCAAAGATATAAATATTTTCCGGGGGAGGTTTCACTCATCATCAAATAGTAATCGTACAAATGCATCTGTCGCTATGGTTCGATACGAGAGCCAAGTAATGGACTCGACAACAGGAACTAAATAAATATAGAAAAGAATCGTTGCCAAATATCTCCGGTGCAATGCAAACCTGGCACCGTCTCAAGACGGGTCATCCTACGGTCGAAATACAGTCAGTCAGCGTGATTACCGTCTGTAAATATGCGCAGAAGGAGAATGTGTTGTACCTTATACGGCGGCTCATAACAATATACACGATATGGTCAATTTAGTTAGTTAGAGTTCTACTAGTTTAGAATAGTTAAATTTCTATATAACAGGCTAGCAGATTCAACATGCCATCCGATATTTCGATGTTCGTCGCGGCTCAAGACATTTTACTATTAGTCGACGTTGGCCTTGCACACAATTACTGTAGTTCATTGTGTTACTCTTGAAATAATAACTGTGAATTATGCTGGGAAATACTGCTTTGATTTCCGTCATTTTTGTGTTCGAACTATTCCCAGGAACAAACTAATGACAATTAAACCCGAGCTTCCAGTGTATTTTAATATAATGTAGTTCGAGACAGATGTAGAGGTTAATATTGATGTACGTAATGTCCACATGTCCACATGTCCACATAATACAACCGCTACATGAACCACGCTATTCATTAAACACTTGTCTAGATGATCCGGTAGCATTCTAAAGTTGACATATAGAGGGCAATGTCAACTTCGAGGTCGCTATAGCTACCGCAATGACGAATCAATGGTTATCTGTTAAGTGCTACTTGCTTAGCAACTTTCCCACGACGAAATTAATGAAATAATTCACAATTACATTGTTGAAAACCGACAAGAGGAAACACTTCACACCATCAACCTAACACAGTCGGGGAGTGCTAGCTAACACTTTTCTCTCTGTTAACATAACCCCTTATGACCGTGATGCAGTCATTAGGTGTTGCTATAGTAGGCGGTCAAGGCATTCAAAATTTGAAAGAAAATAATTCAAAAATACATTATTAGCCCAACCTTGTCCCTTTATAGTAAAATAGTATAGTAGTATCTGTCACCATTCTGTAAATGATGTTAAAGGGAAGAAAGTATCGATTTTATGACGTCATATACTAACATCACGTCATAAAGAGAACAGTATAGTTTTGAGTAGTTGCTTATAATGTGCATATCTACAGAAGTGATATTTCCGCTGTAATTTTTAAACGGCGTTAAGCGACGTATAATGAAACGTCGTTAAGCGAGGTCTATTTGCATTGCCATGAATTCATCGTAAGCTACACAAGTGATCACGGATATACAGTACGCGTAATGATAACATGGTATTTGAATGTTAGTGCAATACCGCATTCCGTATCGTTGCAATAATAAGCAAGAACTCGATGCCCACTTGACATTGCTCTGCCGGGACTTGACATTTTAACGGCGCTTTCCCAGGAAAGTTTACATTCACGGTTGAAATAAACAGAATTTGGCGAACGACACTGCGAACAAAGGTGACGAGACGACGCACACTTGTGCCTGTTTGAAATAACAAAACACTACTGCAGAAAACGGAATGCAACGGAACCCCGTTTCAACGCGATTATCGAGGTCTGTAATATGACGAGGCGAAAAAGGCAATCTCCCGTGCCTATCGATGGCACGACTGTATTAACTTTGACATTTTCATGGATTGAATATATGAGTAATTCTAAGTAAATATATTAAATGTAATATAGTAGAAGTAGAAAGTAGCTTGAACATTGGTTTATAGACCTAAGATCGCGACCCAAGTAAAGCTTGCGCAATAGTTCATTACGTGGGAGAAAGGCCATCAAATTACTGTTTTATTCATATTACAGTGTAACCCTGTTGAGACGCGATCGTTGAGATTCATAAAATATCAAATTCACCAAATTTGATGTCGTGACTTATGGGATCCCGGTGTAGGCAGTAATGTAAAGTTATTTTTTCAAAAAATTTGCCCTGGGACTGCCCTAGCGGAATAACACGTTGACCTAAACAATTACCGGTAAAAAATATTTTCTAAAGGAGGTTAAAGGCCCACGCAGAGTCATTTACAGGGCTTACCCGGAAAGCGCCGGGTTTTTTCTGCTAGTCACATATAAAACATAGATTGTTTTAACGATATAGTCGCCACGTCGCTCTTGTTCAAAAAGGGATCGGAATGCGGAATTAGTTCTTTACATCGGAGCCGTGTAATTTAAAATGCAAGTATATATTTATATAACAATGAAATGAATAATACATTGTCCGAGCGATCATAATGTCATAATTTATTCATCGAGAAACTGGATTCGCTTAACACAAACAACTGGCCGCCAAGAAAATAAAAATAGTTGGCACGAGTGGCGCTACGATAGTACTTTACTTAAGCTGCCTTATTGAACGGGGTTTCAAATACCCAACAATAATTGTGCTGCAATTATTATGGAGGTTTTTCACATCAACATCTATTACATATGATTTATCCTGGCTTTGTATGGACTACCTATTTTATTCAGCCAAATATCTTAGTTAGTTAAATGATCAGAACTCTTCTCTGGTGATATCTGTCTACTGAAAATAACAGGGCTCAAACAAGGGGGAACTGGGGAGGGGAACATGAGGGGAAACCTCTCGAAAGGGGAACTCGGAGCACAGATTGGTGGATGCGAACTTTTGAAATATCAGATACTCACAGCGTTAGTGAAGAAAAAACACAACCACTAACTAACATCTAAATGAGTGAAGTAAACTACTTACTTATTTGACAAGTGTAGCCAGTCCATCCAGGAGGACACGAGCATCGAAATCCACCTGGCTCTTCTTCACAATATCCTCTGTTAGCACATGGATTCGATACGCATGCATACTCCGCTGGAAAAGGAATAAGAAAAATTGAAATTAAATTAAACTATGGCACTACATGTAAACTGCACCTTTCAAGCCATTTATATATATTTATTTTATTAATCTTGGACTTGTCTAATTTGAACATGAAGTGTCAGCCCGGCACCCACAGTCACGTACACCACAGCATACTTTGCTCCTTTTACGTACACATAGACACGTAAATAGCTACATAGCGGTATATTTCTCCATGGGAGATTGCTAAGGCGTCATGCTACAATTGTTATTATCATAAACAGTATCATAGCTAGCGAATGAAGAACGCTTTGTGACATAATAGAGAGTACTGGAATTCGGAAGACAACAAAAATCTTGTTCACCGATCACACTTTCAGAACTTGTCAAAAATAACAAACTATTTCGATATATTTACATCGAATGAGGATCAACTGGATTACTCAAACTTCATTAAGCGTCTTCTTATACAAGCAAAGCTATTTATATTGTCAAATAAAGAATCGGATTAGGCGAACAGAGCACGCATTCCCACGATGTTTATGTCGGATAAGACAGATTAAATTGTATTAATACGAAGTTTGAACTTTATAAAGTAAATTCAAATTCACAGAAGTGGGTTTGCGTTCATTTACAAAATACATGGTGTCATTTGGAGAAAAGTAGCTAGAGCTAGGTTTTAAATTCCATTCTATTTGTATTGATCTTAGCTAGAACAAGAAAATATGAATAGAATATTACCAACTAGGCTTATAGAAAAGTCCTTCTAAAAAAAGGGTAAAAGTCTGATTTACTGATTTATTTTCACTTCAAGATGGACTTATACGATATATTATTATAGTATTCCTCGTAAATAAAATTCTCGGTAATCGAAGTCTCGGATTCTCTTGATAGGGAGTCACCCATATACAGTAGTGGTAAATATTTGAAAATTAGGAGATACTTGTATGTTGTTAAGCTACTACATTCCTCGTAAAAGAATTCTCGCAAATAAAGAGATACTCTTATAGTCTTAAATAAAAGAAAATTGAAAAGTATTCGTGAAGTTCATTATTAAGTTCCTACATTCCTCGTAAA